>DWPV01002927.1:0-16175 GCA_018251915.1 Urbanus proteus proteus
AACTGCAATACATGCATGTAGGAGCAGCGTGTACGGCGATATTGTAGTGTAATGTTTCCTTTACGATCCCAGTGCAGTTTAAATCTCGGTGCAAGGGTTCAGAGCGGGCGTGTCGGTGGTGTGGCGGATTGATAAATTTGCGGAAGCACTCGCCACGAATGGGACGTGGCACGCAGTCTACGTTGCTGAATCTGCAATCTATTCGCAGGGAGTGTAATGGTCCGTTTATAGGGATGCTCGTTGATTGATTGTTATCAGCGTGACTATAATTTTGATTAAAATTAATGTAATATTGTTAGGTAGGCTATTTAGGTTGATGTAGAGTGAAGATTTTTTTTTGGTACCTATCAGGATTTAGAAGTTGACGTTTCAGTAGGTAGTAAGGAATGAGTTTGTAAAAAAACTTAAGAAATTACTTTTAAATCATTAAGGGCTATCAACAAGCTTGTGGTACCTACTACTGGGATACATTTCTTTGTTATTTCATACACAAAACATGCACTTTTATTCGAAGTATCCATAAAGAGTGTTCACGATACACGAGAAAAACGTACCTGCTCAGCTGCAAATCCACGGGCTTTGCGCTAACAAGCAGTTGTTATAGTTTACGCTATCTCTGTCACACACAAACGGGGATGAGAGATGGAGATAGTGGAACTCAGGCTAGCTACACTATGATAAAGTGGGCAGTAAAATGATCGGCTACAGCCATTTGGGATCCGTACACCTGCGTCACGTGATCCGGATTAGTAGATACCAACCTTCAGTAAGCTAAGACGGCGACCGTGATAAAGTACCGTCCATTAGGGAAGCTACCGGCATTACCAACTTAAAATTCGATAAAGCAACTGCCTGAACCGTCAAATAGATAGAGTTGGACGGATCACATAATTTACGTCAGTAATTGTACCTAAAGAACATTTGTCAATGAAATATTCGAGTTGCTTTTGATAATTTAAATAGGTATTTGATTAAGAAATAGAAAATATGATAAAACAAAAATTGTGTGCCAAAAATAGATGATGCCTTCGCCTTTGAAGCGATTTCTTCTAGACAAAAGGAAAATATGGTGAAGTACGAGTATACTTAAATATGATTTTACTTCTGAATATTATATTACATGAGCAACAACAAATGTTGAATGAATCGAATGGGTTACCGCTAATGGCGTTTTCATAAGTGCTTCCGTGCTGTGTGGTCTCGAAGGACCCTTAACTCCGGTTATCATTGTGACAGTCATTAAACCTCGCCGGAAGTTTTACGGTAGTTAATTTCCGAATGGGTTGTCAGCTAATGGCCATTCATTCCAATTTTCATTTGAGCTTTCATTTAAATATAAATATTTGAAATAGTAAATATTACACTAACTACTCATAATAAGATTGCATTGTTATATGAGATGTGCCCTCAGGTGGAATGTCTTGTGGGAGAAGGCAGTATTGGATTTTGTTAATACCAGACAGAAATATATGTAAGTGTGCATTCGTATTAGGAAGGGTTATGCTCATCAACTAGCAAATTAATTCTCCAATTCTCGTAATTGATAACGCATTACAAACGTATTTTTTGTAGATAGAAAAACTGGGACGAATGCAATTTCCTTAAAATTAATATTTGATTGATCGTAGTGGTTGGCCGCTTGTGGCTCGATTGTTCCAATCCTCATCTCTCGACTGCGGTCACTTGGACCGAATGAGTTATTAGAGATTATTGATTGGGCTGTGAAGTTTAATCTTGCACTTGTAGATTTTCAGCTGATAAAAACAAATTGACGTCCTTAGTAAAGCTATTTTAAAGAATCAAGTAAAATCGCACTGACACTTATGGTAATAGAAGTCAAAAATATTAATTTACTTTGCCATGTTACTTACATTGCATTGTCACTTTAATTATAGGCTAAAACTATATTTGCATTAACTATTTAATAAACTTTGTATGTTTCTTCAGCCGTTTTCAATAAACATGAGAAAACTTACTACTAGTAGGTACTCAGGTTCCATCGAGGAGTTGTATTAAAGCACCGGAAGAACCAGGTCCTTCAATGCATACTCAAAATGACTGAATGAATGCTTGTCAATACGTCATCTCACCATTCCATCCATTCAGGGACCGATTTGTAGAGCCGTACGACCACAGAATGTTCCAACACGCGCCGTAGATAATATATTCACCGAATTAGCTCCATTCATTTCAGCCCCAACTGGAGCATCTGCAACGTTAATGGTGCTGATTTAATTACCTTCTGGGTTACATGAACTTAATTTCCGTTTCCGAATCTCCGATCTTAGGCACGAGATAGTTGGTATAATTTTGAATTGATTGAGCTATTAACATCTGTTCTTGATGGGTTTTGGACGATTAAGATTATTGCCATATTTTGGTATTAGTATCTACTTGCCATAATTCTGGGAATATAGATAGAGTAATAGTATCCTATCACTCCATCTATATTTAGCAGTACTTACCGTAATATTAGTAATATGTAGTGTAGGTACAAAGTACACTAGGTGAACTCTAGGTGTTTTTTCTTTACAACAAAAAGTGCTGTCTATGTGAATTCCTATTTTTTGGATTCGTTTTACATGATGGAAGTGGAAAAGACCTTTAAAAAACATGTCTTTGTCTAATATCAGAAACGTCAGATTGTGTAAAACTTACAAAAAAATTGAGTAAAGTCATAGTAAAACCTACATTTTACTCCGAAAAAATCTAGTTAAAATATTTTGAAAAAAACGCAATACACGGAGAATTCATTATGCAAACCTACCCTCGGCTATTGAAAGTGTATTGTTCCATGTAATTGATGATAATTCCCCTGTAGCTACATTTTACAACAAATATTTATTTTACATTTTGCGAGGCGAGGAAAACCAGCTCGATTGATCCAGTTTCCACGTAAAAAATATAAGTTCGCTGTAAAAAGAGACCTATTTTGTGTGCCCATTTATTTGCGTATAATTAGGGTTAAAACATCGTTGGATACGGCGAAACATTAAACTAAATTGCTGAATTTTATTTGACTTGTTACTCGTAATTGTATAGCTTTGTGTCTAAACCCTTTCAATCGTAGAAATAAATTGTCTTTTAGACAAAAGTAAAGCAAAAAATAAGGCTGTTTATTTTTAATGACTGCTTAATTTATTTCGATATCTAATGCGTATCTCAGATAATTAGAAAAGGCATAACTTATAAGCCTAAATGTCTATTTAGGGTGATATACATCCTTATGTGTGTACAGTGGAGTTAAGTGTTATATATCCTATACAATTATGATCTTAGCCTGGCTACCTATCAGGCAGGAGATATGAGGGTCACTCTCATTTGATATTCCGCGTCCGCTCCCGTAATGGAATATCGTTGTGAGCCCGCTGACGCCCGATGCGATCGATCTATATTTTATTTCCGTAAATTGCACGAAATGATGTCCGGTAACCCTTGTCAAGCCACTAAAAATCTGTCCTACCCCTCTTCCATTACGATTCGTGCGAAATCAAGGCGCCATTTTGTTGTCACTTACATGTCCGCCATTTTGTGAAGATACGCACGATAAAACTTCGCCGATTTCACATCAAAGCTAATCAAGTTTTATTACTATGTATACGATTTACTATGACTAATGAATGATAATGGACTTGATCAAAATACTAAAATATGATGATAGACACGCAATGGCGAATGAATTGTCGTGATATATGACTATGTAGAGCGTGTGTGAAGACCGGGTGGCTATTTTGTTAAAAAGTTTACTATGTTTTGCTATTTTAGTCAGTTAAAAATGAGTATGTTCGTGGAATATTGGCGCCTTTGTAACTGTACCGTGTGATTGCCCCCCATAAATATTAGCCTGTACCTTTCTATTAAACGTATGTACCTATTCTATTCTATTTTCTATTAATATATCAGCTCGTAGTTCATTGTTTAGGAGCTAAAGAAATTTTATACCTCATATAACTACAGGTTCTTCGTACGAGGCGCCTGAGATATTGCTCCTCACAAAAGATGGAGGGGTCGATCTAGACTTATAAAGAATTCATATATCATGCGTAGTCCTAAAGTCTATCTGAATCTCGATTATTTTCGCCCGTAAAAGGGTACATGTATTACAATCTGTACCATTATTTACGATCTTACTTATATGTTGCTATCTCGTGTAATTGTCTGTAATGTGTCTCTAGAAATGTGTCCAATTTATTTTAACCATATGAAAATTTATTGTTTATTTAAGTGGTTGTTTGTACGTAGCATTTATTATGTTATTTAAAAAATGAGGTGTAATAAATAATAGTTGAACGTCTGAGTAAATTCAAACTATAGAAATATGTCGATTATTACAATATTTTAGACACTATGTAACTTAGTTTTTTCATCGACGCCTATCAACTTACCTCTATCGCATGCATTATTTGAGAGTAATTATTGTTGATTACGCTCACATTGCTATTCTCAACCATTTAGATATTGCTAAGTACACAGATAAGAAAGCAATATGATGAAGTCTTTATACGGTTAGTATAGACTACGCAAGATTACATGACGTCACGTTAATTTATAGATCAAGACCACGTCACAGCTCAAGCGCCTTGGGATTAGTGTCGGATGCTGTAGGTACGGTGTGCGTTATTGTTCACTGTCACTGCACAGATAAGGAGTCCTTTGTATGTATGGAATCAAGTCGGGTAGAAAATGCCTATCCCTGTGGAGTTCTAAGTTTGGTAGGTACCTAAAATCTGCATTAATAAACTAGCTGATCCCCGCGGTTTCCTTCGCGGTAAAGAAGTAAAAAGTACATACTTGAACGTAAGTTATATACCGCGACGGCCCCCGCATGCGAGTGGAGCGGACGCTAATGCTTCCATAAATTAAAGTAACCTATGTGACGCCTTAGACCTTCAGTTATCTGCCAGTGAAATTCCCGTCAAAATCGGTCCAGCAGTTAAGATTACCTCACTCAAAGAAACAGACAGACAGACATTTTTTAATCACACTTCAATTTTATTTATTTGTATAGATGTAACTGAAGCATGTGCATGGATGCCAATGCTTGATCAGCACTATTTGAAGGTGGTATAAATTTTTGTAGTTCAATTGCGGTGACAACACTGCTTCAGCTATACCTATCGTCCTTATGATATATGAGTGGAGCTGCCTTATTGTCCGAAATTGTGATTAGCAAAAAAACTCTTGCAATGCATTCCAAATATCTGGGACATCAATGCATCTGTGATGGATTTAAAGAAGATTTACGTTCACTAGAGGTATTGGTAGGTACGACCTACTTATACCGAAAATATTTTTTACAGAAATAAATAGGAATGAGATTTCACATAAAATTATTCATATCAATGCATATGTACGATATACATATTCAGTAGTTACATAGTTGGGTTCGTAGACGTATGCTCATATCACATTGATACGGTCGTAGCAAATGTCCCAAAGGCTCCGGACTAGATAAATTACGTGCGGAACGTTGCCTTATTTTATACTTATTGAGCCGCCATTTTATGTTCCCATAAATGCAATAATGCAGGACGCTTTTAAAATTATATGCAGCGCTTGAAGTGAGGTTTTATCGTGGAATTTTCGCGCGGAATAAGTAAAACTTTGATGTTTTGTTTAGTAACCATGTTTGCACGGAATTCTGTACCGTATTTAGTAAGTTAGTTTATTTAAGGTTTACTGTGACAAAGAGATGTAGGTAATGTTCAGTATGCTTTAAATTGGGGGGAGGGGACAACAATAAAAACTTGGGAAGGGAGTTCTCAATACCAAAGTTGAAAAGAGCTTATGAATGTACGGCTTATGATATGAATTTTAATATATGGTTTGGTAATTCCGACCGATCGCATTATTTAGGGCCCCAATCGTGAGGTCATGTGGCCTCACTGTCACTGTTACCATTAATTTTAATTCTTGTCTTGTACATATCTGTAGGAGTATTAACACAGATTGTACTTAGGGCATTAGCCATTTCATAATAATTGTCTCTTTATCGCATAAATTTATGAATTTGGACACATTTTATTTGAACAACAAAGTATTCAAAAAATCACGAAGTCGCATACGAACAAAGCCAGCTAATGTATGTAAATACATAAATATATATACCTGCATTTTATATTCGTCTTTAGTTTCATAAAAAGTTTCCCCTGGTAACAGAGGCAAAGCCTCGGAAGCCCTGATCGAATTTTCATGTGGTGCAGTGCAAGTTGACTGGAAGGATTTACATAAAATTCCCTCAAGAATGTTAAGTGTATAAAATATGTCGTAAACTCCACAATATAGTGGCAATTTTGTACCTTTTGATGTTACCTGATTTTTAGTTTACTGTAGCTCGAAACAAATCTATTTATAATACAATCTTTGATCGTGCGACGCTTGGAGCGGATGATATGTGTATCACACACTTCAACGCAACACAGAAGTGATACACGCTACTGAAAGCTATTGCTGTCGGGGCCGCCCTTTACGTCCGCAACAGTGTACCAGAACATAAAACGCTGATGTATCATATCATCAACAAACCTAGATAACTTACACTACGTTATTTAGTTACTGTTGGATTCCATTGCTACCAAAAATGAACAAAAATAAAATTATTCTAATTTACCCCAGAACTCTTAGTTCTGTTAGGTCATAGAATTGCGTGACGCGTATTGCTTCCGACCTAGATCGATAGTAATAATGTAGTTGATCATGAAGCGCGGATGTATTAACAATAAACGTTCAAAAATATTCCCGTTTGTATTTGCATGTTGTTGTTGTCAAAGCTAAACAGAAAAAAACAATATAGCCTCAATTCTATCATATTTTGGCAAATAAATTCCGCAAGTATTGTTTGACACACGCGTTCCGAGCGAGCCCAATCGATCGCAACAGTGTATCAGAGCATAAAGTACAGTTGTATCAACAACGACCGTTTAGATAAATACAACAAAATATTTCCGTTTGTTTTTGCGTTTCTGAAAACTAAAAATACAGTCTAAATCAGGAGCGTTAACACGTTGCTCGCAGCGGGATTGGCGCAAAATTGTTTCCCCGTTGTTCCGCGGCGCGTTTAAAACGTTTTTACTCGGTTTGCTAATGGACGCGGACTTTACTTACCGCGCCGTTTCGTTGCGCGCTTGTTTAGTATTAATTGCGCCTTTTGTCGCTTACAGCTGCCGTCTCGACTACGGGGGGATACTTGCGGTTATGGTGGTCGTACTACATCGTTTATGAGTACCGACGACGCAAATTGGGGCGGCGATTCCACTTTATTTCTCGAAAACAAAACCGCGCAGTAAACACGTCGTTCGTTGAGGGAATTCGGTATTGTGTAAAAAGCGCCCCACTCCGTGTTGCCACTTAAATAGTAACCTTCGTTTTATATTCTATCTGCTCAGCTTAGCGTAAATACCCTTTAGGGCTTGCTTCGTTCGACCTTCTATTCTACGAACTTACGGCGGTTTAAGATAGGAGGGAGCTAATTTTGGTCTTGTTACTAAGAAAAAGAACCAAATAGTTCTAGATTATTTATTTGGAAGCTACGCTCAAGTAGTTTTATAACTGTTTGTGTCATCTTTTGTCAGTAGTAGTAGGTATCTTATTTATTTAATTTACAAAGAAACTATTGCTTCAGGCGAGGTCCACTCTGTCGTGTGGATTTTTGTTCTTACAATGTCATTTAGCGATGACAGCTCGACCGTCCCTGATGGGCCTTAAAATGTCATTTTGCAAAATAAAGCCTTTATGAACATGTCTAAAGCAGGCGATCCTTTGTGCCTCTAAACTTTTCACTTATTTTCTTACCAGGGACGTTATCTCTTTTCAAATAATGTTTGAAGTTACAGTATAAATACATATACGTTCAGACTGAAGCCAGTTAAGCATAAATTGTATAAGGCCCATTAAATACATCAACTCAATTGTTATGATGATGTACACGCGATGCGTTATTTTTATTTTATATGTTTTGTATGTCATTCTCTCTGGGCTCATTTGATAAAAAGTAATTTACCGTTTGGTATCTATTAGTGTTATTCGTTTTAATGAAATTGTTTTATGTCTCAATCGTACTCTATGTGAATATCTATATACATTTGAAGGTGGTAGAATCCTTTGTTGCTCGATTCCAAGGCACCACTGCTACACTTATTTATGCCTTCAACAGTTAAACGCTATTGTGTTCTGGTTTTCAGAGGTTGTAAGCGTAATGTTTTTTCGAGGCATTGCGACTAAATGTCAGGGGTATCATCCAAAATAGGAAGTGATCATGATCTCTATTTTATCTAGCGTTGATTACAGATGTCCATGATCAGCACTTACCATCAGGCAGACTGCTCGTTTGTCACATTTAATAAAAGCATGCGAAATGACTTCCATTCCAACTTAGTTCCTACCTAACTAGGCACAAAACCACAGTGAGCAAGTTTCGTTAAATTTCCGACGCAGCTTAATCCACACGCTCGTTGTTTTGTCAACAACGAAATAATTTTATTTATCGCCCTCGCGGCTGTTGCGATGCAGTTGATTCAAAGTTTTTAATTAAATTATTCACTTGATAATTGTTGATTCACTTTGTCGTCAACGATTCGCCTGCACTTGAGTTGATTTAGTTTGTAGCGCACATTTTCTCGGTTTGACGACTCTCAAAGGTAGTTAGTTTGTATTGGATACTAGATTATTCTACAGTTACACATTTTCGCTGTCATTGGAGTATTTGTCGGCGTGTAAAATACTGCGTTTTTGAAATCTCGATTAATACTTTTTTTATTGAAGTAGCAAGCGAATATGCAGCTCTATAATCAACTCTAAACGAGGTCACTGTCCTACCTGATGCAATGCTTCCTTTGAGAACTAAGTTGGAACTGTTGGGATGAGTATTTTAAAACAAGACAGAAATGGTGTGGAGGTGGTGCCGCCGAAGTCGGACTACAAGGACTTCTACCACCGTTAAATACGTACATACTGCCGTAATGTTTATAAAAGTGGCGTGGCAAAGGAACATGCATTCATTGTCTAACATGTTAGGATGAAGTTGTAGTAATACTAAATATCGTACAGAGATATTAGCTTAGGTTTCAATAGCAAATAGATGTCTTGAACCACTGAGTTAGACAAATCTCGTGTAGGTGTATGTCTCATCACACCTACACATCGAACCGAAACATTTAACTCCGGTATTATTCGAGTACGTGGTATTCATAGATGTGGCGGGAGAATTGCAACAGTTGAACCACAATTCTCTACTTTTAGAATCCTGCTGTTTGAATTAGATAGATCGAGAGATATATATAACATTACATTATTACTCTCCTTCTGATGCAATCTGGTGAAACGGAAGTTTATTCTTACTCCACTGTTTGTCCTTCTGTCACAGTGATATCTTGTAACGTTGCGTGTTCTACTGGCTCTACAATGTGTGTGTTTCGAGGAAATTTTTGACCCAAAAATTATACATTATAGGTAACTGTTAAATGTTCAGTAATGGGGGCTTTTTTGTATAAAGGGGTAGGTAGTCTAAAAAAAAAGTGAACCTATGATTTAGAACATAAATGTTTTAAGTCTATAGTTTCCAATGACCACCGATCGGTCACTATATATCCCTTTGTGATGACATTCCGTTGTTCGGTCCATGCCACGCATACAATATGTGTATTGCTTTTTGTAAAAGGCTTTCAAGTTTGTATTGTTTGGGAGCATAAGTGTCAAAGCGAGTAACGATCTATACTTTAAAATATAATGTTTGAACGAAAATATCGCGTTATATTTTTGTCGTTATAGTCACGCGCTTTTGTTGCGTGGTACAATAGAGCTCGCTTTATGATGTATTTGTTCTGTCGTGTCTCAGGTTCGATTCTCAACTAAAGGATGCGGTTATACAGTTATTTTTTACTAGTTCTATTACACTTATTTTGTAATGTGGGTGACAATACTGATAAATGTGAGTGTAGTTTTTTTGTTTGCCAAAATATTTACACAAATTGAAAACGTTCCATTAATTTCACTAACTGACTTCCCGTACAAGATAAACCATTTTTAAATGAAAAATAGTTTACATATTATAGAATAATTTTAAATTTAATAGAAGGTTCTTGCGAGATTTGAGTTAACTAAATAGAATTATTCTTACAGCACCAAGGTTTCGCACCATTATAAAACAGTCCACTCCAGAACACAGAAGATATTAATCACAGAAACGTACGCACGCTACAATTCTACATGTGTATGCGTATGCTCTTAGTTTTACACGAAAGTTGTCCAGACCTCTACAAATAAAGATAAATGAGTACTTTGAACGAACCGCCTTGTACCTTCAGGGGAACGAAACTTGTTGAATCGTATAGTGAAGCTGCTAGGTTATTTTGTATTACTTTTATTTTAGTAACTAATTGATCCCTGCAGTAAATATAAGAAATATTTAAAAAAGAATAAATATTTAAACATAAATGTCATCCCGCACTTTAGCGACGGCGCGCGCATGTGCGTGGAGCGCGCGCTAGTGGATTTTTCAAATATTAAAGTAGCCTATTTTGCGCCTTAGACCTTCAGCTATATTCCAGTGAAAGTCCCGTCAAAATCGGTCAAGTTATTTAGAAAATTACTTCAGCCAAACAGATAGACGAAGACAAAAAAAAAATATTGCATTTTCCTTATAGGTGTCGTGTATACTTTCATATGAACTTAGTAAAAAAATTGAAAACACAAACAGACACTTCAATTTTATTTATTTGTATAGATCTGCTAGTCCCTTTGTAGATTCCTAACTAATACAATGATGTAAGAGAGTTCCAATCAAGCATGTGTATATTTTATGAACTTTTCATCCTTGACAATTGAGAACTACATACATTCTCTGTACAAAAATAAATTTTAAGTTGAATCATAAAATTTATAATTACTCTATGTTTTGGTAAAACTGCAAGTAACATACTACACGGTTTACTGCTAACATTCGTGAAAAAGGGGCAAAAATATAACACATTACCTTCACCGATTCCTTACCCCAATATATCATGTCCGTATATTTTATTACCAACGTCCACCTATTTCAAAATAAATAACTAGTTCATAGTTCTTTAAGTGTAACGAACTTTTAACTTCACTGCTTTAATTAGAATTTCTGAAGCTCATTCTAGTTAACTGGTTAACCTTTAGCTACACGCAAAAATGTTTATTATTACGAAATTATTATAATAATTCTGAGAATGTTCAGTACATTATTATTTTACTGCTTCCGAGAATATTGAACGCGGAATTCTATTTTAACTTACCTACCACATAATATAATGTAAGGATAAAGCCTGTTTTCCATCGCTTATTAGTTATTTATTTCAAATATTAGTAGACGAATATGCAGTTTACTTGATGGAAAGTGGTCAACACTGACGGCTATTCGTAATTTTAATCCCAGATTTAATAGGATATACATTTATTTGTTTACGAATGGGAAACCTTCAAAAGGTACCCGACGCCTTGGAAGGGACGTCCGGTTATGTGGGATTTTTACCGCATAAAATCTCCCCCCAATGGCCCTCCTATGCGCTGCGAAAAGGACTCGGCGATCTCCCAATCTGGCCGCCCGCAACAATGAAAGTCCCCTTTTAGTCGCCTCTTAAGACAGGTAGGGGATACAGTAGCTCTATTCTGGTCCCGGAACTACAGGGACAAGGTCTAGTCTGAGTATACGATGCTATTTGAGAAGTAAGTTTGAATGCCTCATTTATCCTAGAACATAGCAGTTTACATGGCACTTGTTATAATCCAGGTGAATAATAGGAGAAATATAAAAACCTTATAAACCTGAAGTCAATTATCACAGATAACAGACGTCTATTTATATGCCTTCAACGGCAACCTTTTTCTTAGAATATAACAATTTTCACAACAAAGGTAGGCATTACATAACAAAAGATAATATAACATCATTCTGTGGAAGCTTAGCCTTCCGCCCGCCGCGAAGCCGAGATGAGAGGCCTAATGGATGAGCAAACGGTGCGAAGTGGTCGATTATTATTGCTCTACATTTTTTCTATGGAAAACTCAATTAATCTGGCCTTTTAGGTAGGTATTTGAAGGTAAAAACGGAAGCTTACTTCTCGTCTACCTGTAGCTATCCATCTGTATTAGGGATCTATCTCTATGTCTATCTAAATGTCGGCGTTTTTCAGTTCATATATTCTATTGATTCGTAATATGTAGATCAGGTAAATACTTAAAAAAATACACAGTGCAAAGACAAGCCATTCTGACTTAGTCTACAGGTGTAGGAAGGTATAAGTCGATCTCAAATAAGACTCCGATCATATTAGAAAGTCAGCATTTATTCCCAATCGAGGCTGTAGCTACTTACCATCGAACGTAAGCTCATTCGCTACTTTTATATCATAAAAAGGTAGAGTACAATCTAGGTCACTCTCATTTGTGGGAGCCACAGTTAAAATATAGATCGTATATTTCATAATTAACAGTTAAATTAAGCTCGCTTTTTGTTCCATTTTTCTTTTTTTACCTTCAATTTTTAACTGCTTACAGAAGAAGCTGAGATTGCTAAATTAGTAGGTATTTTTTGTATAGATACTTTTAATTACGTTGTTTTCTATGTATGAAGGATCTTTCTTAACATACATACATACATACATTCGTAGAGCGTTTCAGACTTGGGTCGTGGCATA
Source organism: Urbanus proteus proteus (assembly GCA_018251915.1). Classification (NCBI taxonomy): domain Eukaryota; kingdom Metazoa; phylum Arthropoda; class Insecta; order Lepidoptera; family Hesperiidae; genus Urbanus; species Urbanus proteus. Next base: position 12,657 of record DWPV01002927.1, read on the forward strand.
TAATATTTTTCTATATAGGCCCGGTCTGTAGACGTCCCGCGTGGCGGAACGGTTACCACTCCGGTCTGACGTGCAATAGGTTCCGGGTTCGATTCCTGGCCAGACAAAAATCTGAATGATGAAACTAGATTTCTGTCTTGGGTCTGTGTATTTGTGTTACGTGTATGTATATGTCCATGGCACCCATGACACAGGAGAAAATTCTAATGTGGGGCAATGAGTAGAAAGCGTTTTGACTTGCTCATTCCCTATAGGAAAAACACATATGATAACCGATATTTAGTTTCACATCGATATTGAATCAGTTAAACTAAATTTTAGAATTTAAATCATTATCGATCTTCGAAAAAAAGAAATTTTAATTACGTATTGCTTTGTTCCTTTTGTGTGTACAGTTATCAATGAGAGCCCCTTTCGTTTAATTAAATGCTTAAACAGACAGCCATTCGTCATTACCATAGCAATTGGAGTAAGTGCCTTCACTTTTACACCGGTGATAAAAGATACGACTGTGCGTGTCATTCTGAGATGTTCGGAGATAATGAGAAATGACTTTACGAGGTAATCGGTATTCCGTTGCATGGTTTATATTCGATGTAAGCAATATCCGTAAATAACAGGTTCGTATGTGTGATATCCGTAGTTTCGTCCGAAGTTTCGGGTTTCGGATGGACTATGAAAGTTTATCGATATTTTTGCTACGTTAAGCGTCAGCGACTTATGAGGACGTCGATGCGCTTGGTGCAGTAAGAATATACTCGTGCGATGCGTTACTTATCGATAAATCGATTAAAATAAAATTGAAGAGTATTAAATAGTTACATCATATATCATATATCAAAATATTGTATTGCATAGAAAAGTACGATTTGTCTGCCGCGCTACGTTAAATGTCTGTAGGTATACCTAATGTAGCTTACACTTAGGAAATTATTTAACAGTATACCCAATCGTATGAAAGTGGCAATTACCATTATCCCCACGTGGCACCTGTTAATTACATTGTTCCAAAACAAATCCAGTTTGTAGTAAGTTTAAACAGTTGTAGTTATATAGCGATACGTAACATTCTCGTACTCTCTCGCGGTTGAAAACTCCATTATCATGATTAGATGCAGGAATACTACTTTATTGTATGAAACACGAGCTTCGGTTTCTATCATAATAATAGTTTGAAGTGCTCAGCTCTCGTATATTTTGTTTTTATACCTTCGTAGACTACCACTTCTAGTTAGATGCTAGTTGAAAAGGCTTCGGATAATACTGGGTTTATGGCGGATGATCCTATTAAACTAGGAATCATTTCTGAATGCTTTTTTTGTATATTTTATGAATTTAATATCTACTTCATAAGTCACTTCTTTCTTTGGTTTCTAGATCTAACATGTTTGAGACAAATAATCACTCAGAAATGTGCAATGTTTGGCCTATTTGTTAACGAAACAGCCACAAGTTTTCACAAAATCAGAATGATGAACCTAGTATTTTATGTATAGCTTACACATATGTATATCACTTACAAATTGACAGAAACTATATTTTCATACTAGCTAAACGCCGCGGTTTCACCCCCGTTTAAAATTAAAATAACATAAATGCTCTCCCGCTCTCCCGCGACGGCGCGCGCATGCGCATTGAGCGCGCGCTAATGGATTTTTCAGAATTTAAAGTAGCCTATAATACGCCTTGGACCTTCAGCTATCTTCCAGTGAAATTCCCATCAAAATCGGTCCAGCCGTTTAGAAGATTACCTCAGATAAACAGACAGACAGACATTTTTTATTATTATCGTGTTTACTTTCATGTATATGCATTGAGTTAAAAAAATGTTATTTTAAAATCACAAACAAACACTTTAATTTTATTTATTTGTATAGATAGTACGACCGCTCGAAAATAACAGACAAGAGAGAGACAACATACAAGAATACGAAATACCGTGCATATTGTTTCGTAGACTAAAATAATCAGAAGCTATCTTCTATTTATTCAAACATCTGATATCTGGTTCGTTTGCCAGGTTGACCAAGCAGGTTGTTAGCATGTTTGCTGAACTCCGAACAGCCGGTTTTTGTTCCAGCTGGCGCCGCTAATTAAAGGAGCTGCACGCCTTTTTGTTTTTGCTCCGTAAACACTGGTTTCTATTGTCAGTTAAACGTTTGAAGTTACGTTTTTAGTAAAATCTGCTCGTATTTTTCCGTTATTTTGGCGTATTGTCGCTTTTTCCTAGGCTTCTGGGTACCTATATGTTTTAGGTATACAACTTATTCGACTCTCGTCATTATAAGGATCGGGATAATTGGGTTTCGTTGGTGACTGAGTATACAGTACAGCATTTTAATAGTTACCATAAACCAAGTAGTTACATTAATCTACGAAAACTCGTTTTTTCCAACAAGTAGGAACAAATATCGGCAAACTTAATGTAAAGCATGCATCTTCAGTATGTAAGTATCGATAAATATCTATATAAGTATCGAAAATATATAGGCAAATGCTTTTTTTTCAAACAGGTGATAAAACAAACGGCATGCATGCCTATAATGCCTCCTAATAAATATGTGCATCTTAGTTTAGAAAACACATGTCAAAATCAAAATCTCTCAGTCATATAAACCGACCACATTAATCTTACATTTAGTTTCAGATACATACACCACGAAGCTATAAGCGTTACTTGTGTAATTTGATCCGAAGTGCAGTACATTGTCCCAAACGGCTTGACCGCGTAATTGCCACGTCGCTGTAATCATATTACAGCTAGTTAATCTGTTTGCTTCACGTCATCCACTCATCTGGCCGTTATTAGACCCTGCCCCGAAATGTTTGCTGAAGGTAGTTAAGAGCCTTTATAAATAGAGTAGATTATTTATATTGGTTTAACTTTAAAATAATTTTCCTCTTTGTTCTTTTCTTCTTGGTCGTCTAATCATCTGAGAGTTGTTACGCCCCATCCCTAAAAGATTTTTGGTAAAGTTAGAAGAGTTAGGAAGCTTGATAAAAAGAGAAGGTTATCTATACCTTTGTTAAAAATGTTCTTCTATTTATTAGCTTCCTTCTCGGTTCTTCTTGGTCATCCAATCATCTGACCGTTACTACACTTCATCCCCAAAACATTGCTGGTAAAGATAGTAGCATTAATAAGTAAAGTAAAATTTCTGTTCAGGTTTTAAAGATTATCTTCTTGATTCGTTTTAATCATCCACTAACAGTTATAAGGTTCGCTAAGGGTAATTATTCTGTATGCATAGGTTTGGACGTGCCTCGTCCAATTGTGGGATTTGATTGTTGTTGCTTCCCTATTTTATAATATGTAGGTATGTGAACATTACTTTTCTGCACCACCCCGACAGGGTAGCACAGTGTAAACACAGCCTCAGGCGACTTATTAAAGCTCTGGATAGGGTGTAAGCGAAATGCGATATTTTTTTTAAGTAAATTATTTTCATTTTTAGGGTTCCATACCCAAAGGGTAAAAATGGAACCCTATTACTAAGCCTCCGCTGTCTGTCCGTCTGT
>DWPV01002928.1:0-16174 GCA_018251915.1 Urbanus proteus proteus
ATTGTTTTTAATAAGAATCCACTATTTTTTTATTCTGGCCGGCACTTTCATTTTTGGGTACGAAATGAATGATGTCCAAAATACGGGTCCTTCTAAAGAACATTAAAAAATATAATGTGTTTATCGTTTATATTGTATTTAGAGGTCATTTTTCATATCGTGTTAGAAATATGTAGTACTTAATATACGTGGTATTTATTTGACTCCTGATAGCGTAAGGGATCCGCTATTTCTTTTTAACTTGCGCCAAACATCAAGTAACGAGATTAAGGGGCCGCTACCTCCGTGCTCATATTCGAGTACCTTAAGATTCATTATTTACTGTAACCATTAAAATTAACTACACCGCGAGCCGCTGTAACAATCTTATTTTCCTCAAAGCATGGATTTGTTAAGAAATTCAGATTAAATACTTTGCCTTTGAAACCATGTTTTCAGCGGTTTCAATTATTCAATACTGTGTATACTCATTATGTGCTGTGCTTTTGATATTTTTAAAAAGATGTAAATTAGCCTTAGCTTTTAGTAACGCGATCGAAATTCGCCGGTGTGGCCTGTTTTTGTTTTTTTTTTCTATTTTAGCCCTATGGTATGCGACATTCTGATATGCGTGGTACTTACCTAAAACAGTACACATCCATGCTATTATTGGTAAAGCCGAAAATGCCTAAAAGAGATTTCTTGTCGTATTTGTGTGTGTGGTCAAATATCATTATTACCAAAAATAAAATTAATAAATGTTAATGGATACTAAGTAACGTCATCAGAAAATTGCTTATTTACATTAATATAAGTGCCGTCATGCTACACGCGGTCATGGCCGAACTGACCGCATTTCCTTCGTAAGTCTGTTATATATATTTTATACTTTCACCTCCGACTCACGTCAATGACAAGGTGACACGTTGTATCTAATCTACAAGAGACGAGCTTGGAGAAGTGACAAGATAGAGACGAGCGATTTAATAATTTCTCGAAGTTATCCGAAAGTGCCAGCGATATCATAGACATTGAAGGTAGTGTAATGGCAACGACTACCTGGTTTATGACAATTTCTTGTTATTCTAAGGTCCTAAACTCTTAAGAACCGGACCTCTTACCAAGAGTGGGGTGGAAGTGCTTTTATACGTTAATTGATTAAATGTAGGGTAGTTCTCAATTTTTTAGGAAAAGGTCAATCCAATTATACCCTTTCAGTGAAAACTTAACATTTCACTTAATTTATATTTTAGACAATCAGTTTGTATTTGAGCTTTTAAACGCAAAAATATTGGAATCACAAATTTTACTAAAAAAACTTTAGAAAATTCGTCGGCTGTAAACCCCTACATTTTTTTTACTTTTCCTTACACTTTTTTCCTTGTGTATCGACCTGAGACTAAAGTTACGTATATCATATAACCACATATAACTTTATACGGTGTAATATATATTTTTTAAACAACATTAATTATTAAAAGCACTTCGTTGTTTCTTTTTATTAATAACAACATGTCTCTACCTTTACTTAACGTTACGTACACTTGAAAAATATATAGGTGTAACTCACTGCATCCCCTTTCCATATACCATCTTCTTTTTAACCGGGTACATATGTTCACGAATTTCTTTCCTGAAGGGCGGACGTTTCACTTAACCCGCCGTTATCAGAAAGCCTAATGCAAAGCTGGGGGCACACCAGGGCCTGACAGAGATAAATTACCCGTCCACCGCACTTCGCTATACTCGTACGTATAGTGTGCACTCCGCTTAAATTCGCCTACGTGAGGTAATGATTAGTGGGTTTTGAACGGCTGTTTATTAAAATATCGTTCAAAGTCTGATGTGCTCTTGAATTTAATATTAATCGTCTTTCAATATTCGACTAATAATTTGAAAATATAAACTGATTTCAGAACTTAGTCATCTATCGAAGGTGGCAGAGCACTCATGATTCGACTAAATTCCTGTTTGGAATGTATGTGATAAATTTTAAAGAAATCAGATGTTTCAACTTTGGTATACGAGCAATATTGGCAAATATGGGAAATACTAGTAATTGAAGCGCGCATAGCGGATTGCGTAGATCTTCAAAATTAAGCAACGCTGGGCGCGATCGGTAGGTGGATCGGTGACCCTTAGTGACAAAAATTTCATGCGCGTTTCTGCGCTTCGGAGGGCACGTTAATCTGTCGGTCCTGGTTGTTATCCTTGGATAGAAGTCGTTAAATCTGTCAGAAGCCTTATGGGCGGTTTGAAAACATTCAACACAGATTGGTCACTAACCCCTATTCCCTCCACCAAGACGCATTGAAGCAGCGTGGTGGCCTTTCTCAGTTGTGGGAGAAGACCCGTGCCCAGCAGTGGAACATAAGAAGGGTTGCGGCAATAATTCATCTGTTAGCGAGTTTAGTTAGGACCGTAGGACTCCATTCTTATCTGAAGATTCTTACATAACATAGGTAAGGTGAACTACGGAAAAGTGTTCGTATTTACTACTTTTATATGAAAATTTTAAAATATATTTCTTATTTGTACTTAACTATTAAAAACATTTTGTAGTCGAACAATAAATGGGGTGACGACTCAGTTTATTCTTATTTGTATAATAGTAGGTAATAGTATAGATATGTATAACGCAATGAAGCTTCCTTTATAGTTTGTAAAATTTAAAAATAAATAAAACAAAAGCCAGTCAATAAATCAATTAATTTTTTCTGCATTTTATTACTTAACGTAAATCGTTTCAAAATAGAACCCATAAAGATCTTACCTATTTGATTCAGAGTCCCTTACATTGCAAATGCCTTGTCAATCTGCATTTGTATTCAAAGCGTGTTTGATAGTCGGACAACATTCGTGATCCGGCCGCGTCCGGCACGCGCCGGCTCCGACACGACGCGCGCGCACGACGTCTATTGTCGTCGTGCGCCGACGTTATTTATCGACGAACGGTCACGCTTCAACGACATGCTCCAAAAGATTGACCCATTTATCAGGCTATTTGTATCGCCTTTTGTAATGCGCTTTGGCCAATGCCTTTGTGCACTACAGCATTTGTATCGAAGCACGCTAGCACTGTTATAATCATTAAATCATTTTTTGAGTTTAAGATTTCTGTATCCATCCAAATATAGCCTTAGCGAGCAAAATAATACGCTTTAAATAATTCAGTATCACAAGGTATATATGTGATATGTGTATATGTGCATATAGGTAAATAAAATATTCATGCTCAGAATAGTGCAAATTTAAGCGATAATAATGGTAAAATCTATTTAAGAGGTATAACTGTCCATTGCTGTGGCAAACGACCGGTTATTAATTTAAATCTCATTCGGACGTTATGTAAAAAAAACTGTTTTTGTATTCCACTCGGTTCCAGACGTTCAGCGCAAAAGTAGCGCAGTTCTAACGATAGTCTTCACATTGGCAGTTGCACAGTTCGGTGAACTATATGGCCTAAACTTCTATCACAAGATGAGGCCCGTGCCCAGCAGTGAGACAGTAAGTTGCTGTTGACAGTCAAGTAAAGAGCATACTTATTTGACATAGGGTCCATCCATAAATTACGTCATGAATTTCATGACTTTTTTTACTCCTCCCCTTATCACAGCTGGTCAAATTTGTGAAACCTTCCCCTCCCTCGTGTGACGTCACATATTTTGACACACATAAATGGAAATAATTAAATTAAAACAGCAGTTCCAAATGTAGAAATGTGACGTCATGAAACTTAGACCCATCCCCACCCCTTGTCACACAATGTCACACTTCGTCGACCCCCTCCCTCCCCTTTAACGTATGACGTTCCGGCTTCGATTCTTGATCAGACAAAAACAGACTGATTTCGATTTCTGTTCTGGGGCTGGTTGTTTGTGTAAAACTATACTTAAGAGTCCCTACGTTCGGTTTTCCAATTTAGTCTATAGGTGTGACAATACATCTGCTATCGACATGAATAGGATTCCTGACCTACTTTGAATTGCATTGTTGATGAATGGCAATACCACCTATCGTTTCATATCTGGATGACTTCATTCGTATTGTCACATCCATCACAAAAAATATATTATTTTTATTATTGAGACTGACAACATAGTTGCGACGAATATTGATGTTTATAACGAAAATAGTAATATTATGTGAATGTTCGAGCGTTATTTGGAATAAATTCATAAAACCGCGCGGAGTAAATAGGTTTTTGAGGAGCGGACTCCATCACCGCCTGGAGGTTTCCGGTTGGGTCGCCGAAGGTTTGAACAGGAATATGATATGTGATATATGAGGATTTATCGAAACCAATTTCATTCGTATTTGAGTTAGGTAGAGTAGAAGGGATCGTCGATCGTCAATTATATGCAATCCACATATATCTAGGATAAGCAGGGGAATGCCGTTAATAGGTATATTAATTTATAAATTAGGAAATAGTAACTCTTAATGGGTTACTTTATTTAATCTATAAAAATGGTGATATTTTAGTTTACCCAATAGTGGTGGACCGTGAAGTGTAGTGTCCGTCTCAGGATCTCATGATGGTACCACTCCCTCTCTTCTCATGGATGTCAAAGGACACCACCAAAGGATAAATCCATAAAATGGGTAGCAGCATCTCCCTTGTGGGTTCCCTATCATTTATCTTTTCCAGTATTATCGTTAATATTTCATATTTTTGCAAAAGCATATGGTTACTTATACAATACTAGCTTTTTCTATTAAAAAAAACCGCATCAAAATCCGTTGCTTAGTTTTAAAGATTTAAGTATACATAGGGGTATAGGGACAGAGAAAGCGACTTTGTTTTATGCTATGTAGTGTTAAGTAGTTACACTTTGCTGCTCTTTAAGGAATAAGCTCTTCTTCAACTACTAAAGGAATATAATAATACAGAATAGATGTTTTGTTTGTTGTATGTTAACGTGCATGCAAAACCTCGAGGCGATTACTAGTGTTCCAACGAACGTTTCGCAAAGCCACAACTTACATAACATTGAGATTAACTTCTTTGGGCATATCACAATTACTGGCCGCATGCACTGCTCTCTATATGGCATGAATCCTCTTTGGTTTGCGCCGTAAATACTGTGATGCCACACCCATCGGCACTCGTTCTACCGCACGCGTGAGGCTTGAAGCGTGTGGGCTAATATACGGTAATGGTATACAAACAAAGCTGAAGCGAAGGCGTTAATCTCTTAGTACCGCTGCCTCACGGCAGCTTACAGCAACGGTGACCAATGTACTCACCGAGAGAATTGATAAGACGGTGTTCCTCGAGGCCCGTAGACCCTGCGCCATGGGACTGAATTGCCATAGGATGTCAATTCAGTCAGTCAATCCCTTAATGATGGTTAATGATGATTAAAAATTGCATTATATGTTCATAAATAATAAAACAAAGTTCCCAAAACCTGTCTATCTATATGTGATCGATTTTCTCAAAATCTACTAAATTTTGTACGGATTTTTGTACGGTTTTTACTAAAAGACTAAAGTGTCATTTTTGAGGAAGGTTTACACACACTGATTTCTACGCGATATGATACAAAACAGACCGAATCATTATTCATAACATCCCTTTTTTTTGTGACTGTATTATGACTTGTGTATGATATTTTGTCGTCTACAGTTTGTTCGTCAACAGTGAGGCAAGTCAATAAATATCCGATGCCACCCATTAGCAATCGCAATTTCTGTACTCTGCGGTACAATTCAGGGCACATGTTGCGAAACGTTCGCCGTTACGGTGCGTGTGCTGTTTTATTTTATTTTACGTTAAAGCCAGATAAATAACATATTATAACGTAACCAGTTCCAAGTTTTTTGTCGTCATAATGCGCGAAATTGCGTCCGTCCTCGTGCATTATTTTAAATTTCAGCTACATATCTATGTTAACCGCTCAAATGACGCGTTGTGCATTTTTTTAATTGATAAGGCGTTAGTCTAATGTATCATCTTGTATAATATAATATATGCTTGTCCTGTATAAGTATATTCTGTAAAATTATATATTTAAACCTTCATTAATCAAATCTTCATTAATTGTTGGTAAGAAACATATTTCATCTTAAAAACTTCAGCTTTCAAACACCTTACCTAAACCGCATCAATCGGTTTACAGACACGTCAAACTTACAACACCGTTCTTACCTTAATAGAATATTTATAAGTAGTTCAGATCTGTAATAGTTACATCAATTGTAATTGTAATTCACGTAACTATAATGTTACAATTTATGTGTAAAAAAAACAACAAATTTGTATTTCTCAGATAACACGAAATACTGACTCTGTCACTGAATTTTACAATCGTGACGTCCCCTTTCGCCCTTAAAGTTAGATCAACAAGTAGATATATCGCAGCATTCCATGATTTATGACCGGCAGGACGGGGTGATAACTTCGCGGATATTTTTTATACTCTTCTGTGACTATCACATTAAGAGCGAAACATAAAAAAAAGCGAGTCCTTCCGTTGTAACAAAATATGATTACAATTAAATTTAATGTTCTGAGTTTTTCATGTTTCGGAGCAAAAAACGACGATAAAATCCGTAGAAGAACTACGCTTACCGTCATTGCTCTCAAAATTAGAAGCTAAAGTAGCAATCTGTCGGCCACGTTGTTTGGAGGATCGGTAACTTATGAAAAGGTCTTCAAATGGCAACAGCGCTTAGGCAAAAGAGCAAGGCCCCCGACCAATTGGACCATCTGAAGAACATAGAGAGAAACCACTGGTTACCTGGTGTGATGCCAATTAGGGGAAGTTTATGTTTTGCAGTCGACCTCAAGTGGGTGAGGAGGAGAACTACTATTATATAAAATAATGTTACCACAATAGTTTTCTAGTTTCGATAAAATTTTAAAACACCACTTAAATAAAGAATTAAGTTAATCCTTAAAAAATACACATTATTTACTTATCCAATATTCATATTTTCACTTAACTTACAAGACAAATAAGAGAATAATAATACACCATGGAGAATTTCACGACTGTGTCAGTGCACTAAACTAGTTTAGACTTCAAATATTTATTTTTGTTTAAAACTGTACCGTTCTGTTCACTACGAAATAAGTTAGGAACAATTCCTTTCAAAAACAAGCAGTAACGCATCAAAAGGATATTGCTTTTTCTGATTACGATCAAATAAAACCCTTTGCAATAGTCGGAGGGAAAGTTTTCGCTGCTCAATTTACGCCGAAAAGAATGAGATATGTATGTATATCAACAGGACACAAGGGTTACTTTATACAACTAACCGAATTTATAAAACAAATTTATACAACAATTATTATCTATACTTATGGAATTTATTCCATATAAGTAATAATTGTTTTACCTATATAGAATATATGGTTTGTAGTATAAATAGAGATATCTCCAAATTTTATTATTTTTTTTTATTAAGAATATCATAATTATTCAAATTTCATTATAAATATTAAATAACATTATATCCGTTTTTTAATAACGTGCTGCATTAGTATATACTGAAATCTTCTAACAAAATGTACATATAACTTGCACAGAATCGTCATATATTTAGAACACATAAATAATACTATAATAGTAGGTACATAAACACACATTTCACCATATAACCTAAATAACAGCTTTTAGAGACATAATGCGTAAATTATATTTATATAAAAGCTCCAGCATAAAACTCAGCAAAAGTTTTTTGCTTATAAACGAGATTTACTTGATATAAAATAAAATTATTAAACCTTTTACGGGTGGAATTGAAAAAAACCCTTTCCTCGTGGGTTTCTTAATTTTATGTTGAATGTTTTGTTATACATCATAAACATAGCGCCCTGTTTATCAATAAACCATTGTATTTGAACTTCTTGGAGTGTTTTCTCTACTTTAGTAGTGTGATGGGAGATAACACTTCTGCCAAGTTTACTATCGAAGCAATTAATCTTAATCAAACGCGAATATTAAACTACGTGATGTTTGACGTAACAAGAATTTCTTGATCAAAAGGTCTTTATTATGGTATGATTATATTATGTAAACCATATTATTCTATTATATTTAGGTATCGACTGTCACTATAGCGCCACTATATATAATTATATATACTACCACGGTACAAAAATACCAACCAATAAATATTTATTCACAATATCTAAAACTATGTTACTTCTTGTATAATTATTCAAATTTATATTACTTCAAAAATAAAATGAACAGTTTTAAACAGCAACAAAGCGATTTTCGAGAACAATTATTTTACATACAGAAATGACCTTTACCTCCGTGCCATGTGTCTAAGTCCTATAAATAGGCGCAAGTAAAACTTTAAGACGGTAAAACCGATACAGTATCTCCGATTGTACCAAGGGAATTGTAGAATGGAACACACCGCCTTATATGGTATAAGACCGGCTTCCATACAGAGGTGGCCAGAATGGCGGCCGTTACCAAATATGTACGTGGTATGGACAGCCGGCGGTGACACTGCTTTCGAAAGCTGGGGCGGTTGTGTTTATCTCTTTATTGTCATGTTGCCCTGGTACTTAGTTCGTAATGTTTATGGGCGTGTTATTATATTTATCTTTTAAAGGTCGTACATACAGACATACCTACATGTCCGTGATGTTCTAACATAGAGTTTGGCCATCTGTGGCAATCCTCAGGTAAAACTCAATGTTATTTGGGGTTCTCAGGTATCCAATTTGTCAGCTGAAACACATACTCGTGTGTTGCTTCAATATAAAAATGCTATTCAATATACCAGCATGGCTTGTGACAATATTCTGTAAGAAAACAATCATCAGCGAACGTACCCAATATCGTAGAAGCGCTAAGTGGTATAGAACGGGAGTGGATGAGTCAAACAATTAGCATCTACTACATACAATAACCGGTTGCTGTGCCAACGCTTCGCTTAACTCTGATTGGTTATAAACGGACCTAATTGGTGGACGGACCTGCTATAACCTTGTGAATGAGCAAAATAGATATATGGTAATAATTTCATCCATTTATTTATTTGTATAGATAGAGGTAAATATAGATACGTAAACTAGTGAATGATTATTTTGAAGGAAAAACTGTTGCTAGCTTTTCCTACAGAAATGATTGAATCAATTTTGTAATACAAACCGAGAGAAAGGAGAAGAGCTTAAGATGATTAGTTAATTAACATCATCTTCTTTGTTGCAGGCATGCTGAGATCTACTTACGATCGACCAGACCACGAACGTGAGTTATTACGTATACAATAAAACAAACTTCATCGATTAATTAAAATCATCTATTTCGATGCTAATACCCATATGATTTTCACTACAACTAATGATCACTCAGTTTGACAGGAACTGTTCAGACAAAAAATTGGACAGGTACAAAGCGCTAAGATTAGGTATATACAAAAGTTATAGAAACAGCCCATGACTTTTATAACTGTAGGTATAAACTGTATGATGTCCCTGTAGTCCCGAGACCAGAATAGGGCTACGGGCCTGCCTGTCGTAAGAGGCGACTAAAAGGGGGCTTCCAGGGTTGCAGGCGGCTAGAGTAAGAGCTCGAACCGCCCATCCGGCGACTCCGGGAAGGACGACGGTATGTGTGGTCGCGTACCGTCGTAAACAACCGCGAGTGCTCGGAGAGCAGATGCTCACCCGGACAGAGCCCGAACAGGGCATCGCGCTCGGAGGACTTCAGCGATGGTCTGACAAAGTTCCCGGACTCCTCCACATAGCGCTGAGGACGGCCACCGGGGGGGTTAGTGCGCTAAAATCACACAAAACCTGGCGTCGCTCCAGAGGCACCGGGTACCTTTTGAAGGTTTCCCCCTCGTTAACAAAAAAAAGGTTTAGACTGTATGAACATTGATTGGAACTTTGTTAAAATAATATACACCCCATATCGTATACACAAGACGTCCTTTATTCAACAAGGAATATCAAAATTTATTAAAATTTGTTAAAAATTGTTGAATGCCCACTTTATTTAATAATGTTAAACAACATTTTCATACAAAAACTCATCCATATCTCATTGACATATTACATAACAACTTATAGCCGATTAGTACAACACTTCTTCTTCCCATGTCTTGACTGTTAATACTATATACTCGTATATAGTACTTAATTTTATGCCTTGGTTTTTGCACACAAAAATTGTTAAACGATCATAAATATATTTCTTTCAGGAACACCCTTTTTCAATTTCAAATATTTTCTATTTCAAATCAATTCTGTGGCCAAATGTACCAAACTGAATGAACGAAAAAGTTAGCGGCAAATAAACTAAATTCGCATGGAAGGCGTTCCGACATAATAGCCATCAATTTCTTCCATTTGATGAATGCGATATTGAAGAAATCCATCACTCTTTTAGGTCCCGGCTCTCTGTAACCGACAGAATTGTAACCCTTACTGTATAGTAAAAGGATACTAGCTTAGATGCTGCGTGACAATTCGCTCGTTATATTTTTTTGCAACTGGAGATGTCCTACCAGGCACGGACAAATAACTGAGAAGCGAGTTTGCGAGTTTTCTCAGTTATTTTTTGGAAAAAATAGTAGTCTTCTAGGAGGTTCTGTGAAGATGGCCTCACAAGATATGAACCTTATCGATTTGCTGAAAATATGATATAAAGATTAGGTGATTTAAAGTTTTAGAAGTTTCATATAGGCCTCTCTTAGGTAGCGGAGGCCACACACTGATCTTGTGCAATCTGCATACAGCTTTTACTTATTACAGCCTACTTTCTTTAGGTCATTAAAGTAAATAAAAAATAATATAATATCAATCAGCTGCAATCTTTATTTTATCCAGATTTGTCCAGTCCAATTTTTTAAGATAAATCTTGCCCAAACTCTAACAGGTTAGCACTGGAAAACATCATTTAAAAGCTGTTGAATACGTTTGATCTATTTCAGTTAGTTCTTAGTTTTTATAACCTATAAAATAGCTTATATATTTCCTTACGGTTTTTTGATTCGTTCCCTTCGCGTAGCACTTGATAATAAAATTCTAATATGCTATGCCAAAAATACACAAATGAAAGCTTGGCATTAAAAAACAATTAAAACAAAAGTGTACGATACTAGCGAATGTACTTCTGAATGGTAAAAATTTAATAACCTTGCGTTTTTGCAATGCGGACCACGTATCTGTATCCAATTGTTAAGGAAACGAGGAAAAAGCTGCTTAATCTAAAGCGCTAAAGTCCAAGTTCGCAAGAACAAAGTTAGTTTCACAGTGAAAGCACTTAATAGTCGACTGCACCTAAACTTTTTGCTTAGGGCCTATTCACATAAGCAGACTATATTATAATATATAATAGTATTTGAATAATTATGTATTTGTATTTAGAAGAAATATTCTCCAATATTTATTTAATTAGAACAGCAAATAAGACTACATCGCTTCTGGTTTCAAATGATCACAACCGCCTCCGGTCTTACTATGCGAGTTCAAATTGAGGTTTATGGCAAATTCACTGCTACCTTCAAGCATTACGGTATACTTGATCGGTTATTTAATACTACACTACTACTTCTATTTTTGACGTTCAAAAAGTGTTCAATATGAATCAACTTTGAATGAATGAGTTTTGAATTTGAATTTACATCTTATCCCAATCATCTACAACACAGCTACTATACATATACATCGCGACATAACAGAGAAGCCTTCGTAGACGTAGGCACTATTAAAAGTTCTCCTACAAATAAATAAGTCATATAATTATGTTCGGTATTGAAGTTAAACCATCACCATCTGTCACCATAGTCGTCTGTTCGAATGTCGATACGCTTACCTTCTTCCATACTCGCTGGTATATAATAGAAGACACAAAGAGAGAAGACAAAAAGGCGCTTGAAGAGGGCATAGAGTTTTCTTTGCATAATGATTACCATTCATATTGTAACGCACGGTAAAGAACTTTTAATACAATCTTCCAGTGCATACAATTCCTTAGCGCTTCGCTTGTCCAAAGTAGGCACTAGGCAGTCGCTGGCGGGCCCGTCACACAAGCCTAAACGCGATTCAATGTAAATGTATGAAGAATTTATTATACTGAACGCCGCTTTTGCATTTTACTTAAGTTTAATATACCATCAAGTTTAAACTTAGAAAACTTAGAAAAGGTTTCACTTCTTGCATTTTTTTTTATATTACGTAACGGAAACTTTCAAGCAGGATTTTATTTTTCGAATCATGACAACTATTACGTAGTCGCTGGGTTCAATAAACATTTGAACCATTTTATTACAAACTAGCTAACTAGCTAGCTATAGTTTAGCTAGCTAGCTAGTAAAGGAAAATGACATTTGTATTCAGATATAAATGTCATCCCGCTCTCCCGCGACGGCGCGCGCAATCTACGTTCTACGTACGACTAATTGATTAATTAATTAGCGCGCACTAATGGACTTTTCAAAAATTTAAGTAGCCTATGTTAAGCCTTCTTAATTAATTAATTAATCTTCCAGTGAAAGTCCCGTCAAAATCGGCCAGCCATTTAGAAGATTAGCTCAGTCAAACAGACAGACAGACAATTTTTTTAATTGCATTTTCGTTATAGGTATCATGTATATTTTCATATGCATTAAGTAAAAAAATCACAAACAGACACTTCAATTTTATTTATTTGTATAGATAGTCAACTTCTCCAACTAAACGTATAGACCTAAGATGTGTCCGTAGCAACAACGTTTACTTTTTTGTCGTTTTGCCGGGAGATTCATACCCATTTTTTAAATAAATCTATGAGTTAAGAAATTGTGCACTTCATATCAAGCGGACTATAATAGTTCAGGACCAATCCTATATAATAATAAAAATGTTACCTGGTCTCAATAAATACAAAACCTACAGAATTCATGAACAGTCAGATTAAAAAGGTAAAACCTTTAGGTACACAAACCGTCAGTATATCAAAACATTGAATAACGTGACAGTTATGTATCTGGAAATCCACGTTACGAAAGAGATTGCTAGTGTATTAACGGAACACTGGATGAGTGACAACCGCACTGTAAGAACAATGCACAATTATTTACATGAAAGTACTGGTAACACAGAGGACGTGAAATAAACTAGTTCAACTCTTTTCATTATAGGCGTTTATTTAACTTGCCTTGTATGCTTCTATGTATGTGAGGGTGAAATCTTGGAAATGAATATTTAAACTAGTTAGCTCTACCCGATTGAGATTAAATTTTGCATATATATTTCGTATCAATGATATTGCATACTTAGTGACTTCATTTAAACTTAACGAAAAACAAAATGGCGTCACTAAAAAGCTGTTATTTCATGAAAATTTATGACTTTCAACTAACACCCATATGTGATAGAGACCGGGATTTAAATCCGAGTCACACCTCTTATTACTTGACCACTGGAGTGGACTATGGCTGAAACAACTTGGTAATGATGATAACGCAAACATCCGCTCCACATTATTTTAAATATAATCGCTCTTGTGGACGTTGGTAATCAACTCAAATAAAATATTAGAATACAAATTATTATCCATCGGCACAATGAATTATGATAACTGGCAACTGGATAATTCGGCGTATTTTAATATAGTCTCATTACCATCGTACAAAAAGTATCACAAAATTGTAAAGAGCTAAGGTGACCGTTTACGTAACAATAGATAAATGATCTCTATAACGATAGCAGCTGCACAACGAACGCGTTATGAATTTCACCTGCGAGTTAACGCTCGAACGCCCCGCAAACTTGCTTGTTCGCAAAGCGGTCCTGAACTTGCCCGGGAAATCGCTAACTCGCTATCGGCGGTACACAATGGCTGGTGACGTAATTTGCCCGTTATGACGAGACGAACGCCTGGATGAGTTCTAACATCGCGTAGTTCCAATGCAATTGCCTTGAGGTAAATTTAATGTATCGTTTTATTAGTTTAAAATAATGTTCTATATACTATCAGTTTAAAACACGTTTCCATGAATTTTCACTATCGGCACACATTACAAAGGCTGGCATCGTAATTTACCGGCTCTGCTGGGTTCTGGCGTGAAGGGTGTGGTCTGGGAGATAGATTTATCCCAGGCGTTCCAACTTAGTTCTCAGAGGTTGCAACGCCTTTGTGGCCAACCTCAGGTAATACTCTGTTCTTATCACTTACCATCAGGTAGACTGCATGCTCGTATGCCACTCACATATTATATAAAAAGTTGTATTTATATATCGTGACGAATTATTTTCCATCCCATCCCGACGATACATCCCCGTAGGCTTATCTTACCACCCCGACTTCGTCACTCGACGAGATTTCATAACAAGTTTTCCAATTTCCTGTAATAATACTTACTGTCTCCTTAAATTGAAGCTTCCAAACCCGCCATGATTAATAGCATCAATGTTATGAACGTAAATACGGACTATATTGCACATAATTATTTCATTGTTTAGGCAGTAGCCGGATAGTTTTAACTATTGTTATTATAACGGCCGCTGTTGCTCCTGATGTTAGCTATTGTATGTTGACGACAAAAATAATATTAAAGACTAGCTGGTCCCCGCGATTTTACTCGCATTTAAAAAGTAAAAAGGTAAAATAAATACATATTTAAACATAGTAACAGACAATTAAATTTTATTTATTTGTATCTATAAACCAAAACTTATTAAGATATATGACCGGAATACGAACCCGGAACTCTGTACCTACCCGAAAGACGGGTACGATCGCTTTGCGGGAACTGCGGACGATAACAAAATAAATCCTCATTTGGACGCCTTAAACGCTGCAGAAATGAAAAAGACACTCAACGGAAACGACTACCTGAATCACTTTTCTGTTTAACGAAGGGCAATGTCGTTAAAGGCGGAAGGCTCGATTTAACGGAAAAACTCCCTTATCTATGTAACGATCGGACATTATTTCCCGAGATGGAACCCGAAGTGAATTTGCATTATTTTTTATCGTTTACACGGCTGACACTTGATGTTCAGAATTTTTTGTAAGACATAACAATAGACGGCGAAATCCAGTTTTACACTTTGTAAGGGATGTTTTCTTAAGCGACAGCGTGAAAGAAAAATTACTCTGTTATTGTCGTAACGTTATATGGACGTTTTTCTTCTGTTATAAATTTACGTCTACTTTGCATCATTAGGATCTATTATAAGCTGGGCGCTTACAGAACAACTTATAATACCCACTGGAATAACTTATGGAATCTTTTTCTGAAAGGAATATCAGCTATTGTAATAGATGTCTAAGAAATTTTAATGGTATACGCCTATAGATTTTTTTGTAATAACCCTTAGCAGAGGTAACATAATCTGTTCATTACTTCTTCAAATTCAAGATCAGGTACATGTTTCCAAGAATTAAAATCAACAAAATCGTTAATTTTTAACCATGTTATTAGTTAATTTATTTAGAGGTCTGAAGAGGCCACTAATAATGTTATAAACCGTTTAGAAGATTGTCTCAGCCAACCAGACGGACAGACAGCCAAAAACAATTTAATTGCATTTTTGTTATAGGTATCGGGTGTATATTTGAATATCCATTAAGTAAAAAGTTGTTATTTTGAAATCAAAAACAGACACTTCAATTTTATTTATTTGTATAGATAACTAATGTAATTTAATTTTATTAATTTATTGGCCTATAAATTAATAAAATTATATTAATGTGTTTATCGCCATAACATCAAAACCAATGAATTTCGTATTAGTTGTGATAATTTTATTTATTAATATTAATCAGGTAATGTTTGAACACGGTTGGCACCAAAACTGTAAAATTGAAATGGTGGGAATGCAAATATTTTCATAGTACGTATCTTAACTTACAGTTTAAGCTTTATTTCATTAAAATTTATCCACTCTTTCAAAAGTTATTAGTAACAGCTTATTACAAATCTAAAATCATAAGAAAAAATTCTTACGTTCGAACATAATAGTTCTACAGAAGCGTACTAGATGGCGTTATTGTACTACCAGTACTAATTCAAGGGACAAACTACTAACACCAAATGGCAGAACAACGTTCGTCTGGTCAGATAGTGAGTTAATAAGATCGGTGTAACTTATGGTTCTTTTAAATCTACAGACATCGAGCGTGTAGTGGCAGACAAAATCATATTGACTTATACATTGACTTATTATAGTATGGACCCGGTTAACGAACGCTACAAATGACCCCAGTTCGTTGGCCCTATAATGGCATTT
>DWPV01002929.1:0-16171 GCA_018251915.1 Urbanus proteus proteus
CTTATTCGTCCCAATACCTGGGATTACAAATTATACCGACTATAATTATACCACAAGTTATGAATTAATTATTACTATCTTCCTTTTCTCGTGACTACTGAAGTAGATAATATTTGACGAAGGAGGAACCTTCAAAAGGTACCTGACGTCTCAAACAGTCTAATCTAATTTTTTTATATTAAATCATATTACATTCTCAAGTTATGTCCTCAAATTTGGGATAATGTAAACGTCTTCTTTTGGTTTTCAACCATAAATATTTATTATTGGCTGGCAGAAAATATTTATAATATAATGCTATATACATCAAATATATTTTTTAAATGCTAATTTTTATCGTCGACTATATTTACCTTTATCACAGGTCGTTCACACGCTCGCGTGTAGTGAGACAAGCGTTTAAATAGCACTGTTTGCAGTATCCAAGTTCTCGACGATGTTATTACCGCGCGTGGATTGTCGGCCAATATGGGCATTTCTTCCACTTTCTTTACCCAGCAGTTACGATAGTTAACTTGCTAGCAATCTTGTTCGAAGCCGTGCTTGTTTGAAACGTTAAGGATATTTCATTCACGTGAAACGAACTAGCGTGCTATGTTAAGTGGTCAGTACTCAGTGTAGTTAATATTTGTAGTAGAATATTGAGCAAGCTGTCGATCTGGTATTAATTGGTTGCTTCGTTGATGGTACAACCTCTTGCCGTTTGAATTTAGAGGCACCATCACCACATCCACTTTTGCGGTGAAACAAAGTAAAGAGCTGTGTATTCTGGTAAGAATGGGATAGCATTTACATGAGGTGTTCCAACTTGGTCCTCTGAGTTTATGTAACTTGGTGCGATACAGGTAGATACAACATGCATGGAGTAGGTATCATTTATGTCTTTTAATACTTTCATGTGAACTGCAGGGTCATTATTGCTTTAGACAATTTCTGCAATATAACACTGTTATACAGTAGAAATAAGGGCAATGACATCGCCGTAGTTGAACCATGAAGAGTAAGTTTTCAAAAGCTTATTTATATTTTTTCAAGCACGTTGCATTTGGAAACTTCTAGTCGAAGTTTAAACTCAGCATTAGTAAGGTTTGATATTTAAATTTTAACAAATCATAATGATAACTAGGACTGTGTATATGAATGCATGAAAAATAAAAGGAATGCTACACTTATATATAATTGAACAATTTAGGGCTCACTTTATTGTGTAAAAAATCGTGAAAATATTTTACTACGCAGTCAATTTTGAGACGTGATTGATGTGATGATGATAAATAGGCTAAAACGTAATTTTGTAACTAAGTAAAGTTTATTAAATTTCGTCGCAGCGAGCCCAAGTAATTATGTGACGAGTAACTAACGTATATAACTACTTGATTAAATATCTCGCTCGAGAAAGTTATTACAGAAAAGTTTCAAGGGAATATAGTCTTAAAGGCTGAAGACAAAGAAGGTAATATTCTGAAGCAATCGTTTGTATTTGTATCAGGTAAAGTTCATAAAGATTAAATGAAAGGTGATTAAGGCGGATTACTTTTATTGCGTTATGAAGCGCGATCGTGCACAATGATGATTTAACTAGGGGTTAATTTACTCTTAGTAACTTCAGAGGTGTTAGAACTCGTCTACTTCATAAGTAAAGAAACAAAATGTTCTTTGGTTTAAACTTTTAGACTAGAATTTAGTTTCGATAATTTTTTTATCCGACTGCGTCAGAAAGAGGGTAATGTTTTAGAGCCTATGTATAACACAGATACAGACAGACATAATACACATAATATATTTTGTTTGACTGTGTGTTTGGCTGAAATAATTTTCTAAAAGGCTGGACTGACTTTGACAAGGCTTTCTCTGGAAGATAGCTAAAGGTCTAAGGCGTAACATAGGCTAAATAAATTTTTGAAAAAGCAGTAGCACGCTTACCATGCTCATGCATCCGCCGTGACGTCGCGGAAGAGCCAGGTATCAATAAAATTATGTTTAAATATGTCCGCCTTTATCGCAAGTGAAACTGCGGGGATCAGTTCGTAGAGTAAAAATTTCTAGACGCAGCAAATAATAACCCTTCGTTTTAGTGTTCAGTGACGCGAAGTTGGTTTAAGATCGTGTTGTCAGTTGCCAAAAGTATTATACGTCGGTGCCAAAATTGAACTTTGTAAGTGCATCGGAAGTATCCTGTATATCTAGAGTCGCTAAGAGAGTGAACTTCGGAATTTATATCCCTCGGAAGTTTATAGAGTAGTCTTCACAACTCATGAATTTCCTATTACTATAAAAAGTAGCGTTATTATGATAAATTTTGTCTTGAATTCCGTTGCAGATACTACTTTTGAGGCAAATTGTGTCGAGAACAAAGTAGCTTGATGCAATATTTGTATATACTCGTACCGTACACTTTATTGGACTGTTTTGTTGTTATAGGTTTTGAGGTTCTGTAGAGAAATATACATCTTCCGTTTGTGTTTCCGCGGAGAAATATACATTTTGATCGAGTCTGTTTATTTCCAAAAATTCGCATTTTTAACTGCATTCAATACCCGGTAAAATAATATGACTTCCAATCCCATTCTTATATTGACTATTGTGACAGGTGACTAAGGGACAAAATTCAGCAGAAGGGCAACAAATCTTTCTGTACAACATTAACGCCTCCTGTATTTCAAAGACGGTGACTAAGGAGAAAATCCCCAATAGCAGAGGCCTATAATCTATGGACTTCAAAAGGATGATGGATGGATGAGTTACTGACTCCACACCATCTTTGAAAATACATTCGTCCTATCATGGTAATAAACCCTAGAAAAGACCAAGGTTTTACCTGAGGTTGACCATAGATACGTTGCTACCCCTGAGGACTGAGCTGGAACGCCTCGGATAAGTATGTTTCCCTTGCCACACACTTCAGATCAAAACAGAGATGTGCTTAACACTGCTGTTATAAGGCAGAAATATTATGTATGACGTATGTTTTGTTTGTGTTTTTTCTAGGTTTACCTATGTTTTAAAAAGTCAACAAGATTAAGATAATACTGGAGTTATTTTGAAAATGTCTCTACAAGACAAGAGTTAAAAGACGAAGTGAAACCGCAACTCAATTTCGAAACATGATATTAAATTTTAAATCCACCACAAATACTGGGATAAAGAGACAAAGCGATTGTTTCCGCGGCTCGTATGATATTTGCTGAGCTCTGCAAACCCGTTTTGTTTATCAATCACTGGAGAATGAATGTAAGAGCTGCCTAATTTGCAGAAGACAGGTACACCTGTAGGCTTTGAACGAAGGGCTCTCGTTCAAAATTGTGAAGTGATGCTCTCATGACCCTTCCAACCCTTATGAAGTGTCGGTACGTGCCGCAGGACGCCGATAAAATTATCCGAACAGCCTGCGTTACACATTTTAAACATTGAGGAAAATATTCACAACGTAATGACCTATCGCCACTTGATAGCATGATACCGCATACGATGAACTAAATTACTAGGCTGTTATGGCAAGTATCTACTTTATTAAGTTTAGGTTAGGTATGAAATATGTTGGGCTAATAAGCACTGTAATATGTAAAAGACTTTTACAATTAATTCGACTGGATGATTTTTAATTATATATAAATTGCGTCATGCTTAAATAGTATATTTTATTCTTTTCTTTATCTTTACATTATAGATTAACAACAATTATGGTAACATTATAGATTTACCTACCTCTTTATCTTATAAGTATATACAGTAATTTACTTCTAATTCTGTGTGAAACATGAAAAGATGAATTACGATTCAATTTCTAAAAGTAAAAAAATCTCAAGAATTTAAATTATCTCTTATACCCACATACCTGTTACATAAAAAGAACAGATTTTATACATTTTATAGGTTACATTACGAAGCTGAATGTCAAATAATATTTTTGGTTAAGACACAATCGCAATTCACCGGCCAATTTTCTTGAGAGCTTCAAATTTTCGCGGAGGGAGTTCAACAGGACTTCAATTCATCAAGTGCCCTAATTTATTAAGTAAACTCGTTTTAGATCGACCTGCGTGTGCTATAGAGAATGCTACAATTGTTAACGTATAGTATAGTAGTAGTAGATCATACGTTTAAATCGTTTTACAATAATTCATTCACAACTGTCTTTCGGCATCAACCTACCTTATAAGAGATAGATTTTAACCCATGGTGCTAGTTATGTTAGTATGTTGCCTATGTATTACAAGCTAAATCCCGCGGTTTCTCCCGCGTTTAAAAAGTATCCCCCGTAAGTAACCCCGCTCTCCCGCAAGGGGGGCCGCGTTCGCGTGGAGCGCACGCTAATACTTTTTTGCAAAAAATAAGTAGCCTATATTACGCCTTAGACCTTTCGAAAGTCCCATCAAAATCGGGCCAACCGTTTATAATATTACTTCAGCCAAATAGACAGACAGACAGACAATTTTTTTTTTATTGTATTTTCGTTATACGTATTGTGTATACTTTCATGCATTGAGTAAAAAGTTGTTGTTTTGAAAAAACAAACTGACACTCTAATTGTATTTATTTTTATAGATAGAAAACGAGCGATAATTAAAAAGAAATGCTGCCATTTTCGATTAAAATTCTTATTCAAAGAAGTCATAAATTTCAAACAGTATTTTCATTTAATCGTGGGATCTGACCTTTGAACTATTGACGTAAACGGCCGAAAACCACACTTAGCTATCTCATAACCTTCCATCCCATCTACAAGATCTAAAAGCAGACTATTGCTAAGCAAACATCAATACCTAGTTCGTTACCATTCAATAATCCACGTCTCATTCAGACACAGTTCCTGACATTTCTCCGATATTTCAAAAGCTCTGGGTGTTAAGACCCATCGCCGATGAAGTAGGTAAGACAGATATTGAAAAAGCTGACGTCAGAGATATTATTTCAACTGTTAGACGGAAATCGAGAAAGAAAAAATTCAATAACCTTCAGATTAAGAGCGCTTAACTCCAAGTAGTTGGTGGCCTCTATCCAATAAGCACTCATTTTTCTACGCGCTTCACGTATTTCTGACAATAGGAATTTTCCGTAAATGTTATAAGAATTATTTATAGAAACTATTTCTTCTAAATATAGGACGTTTTTCTTATTGATAGCAATAAATGTGAGACATTTGTTGTGATTTCTTGCAATCTTTACAAACAGAATGTATTTTGAACGACTACAAAAAATCACTGTTACTTAAATAATTTATATGACTCAGCTGAAAATCAACTCAAATTTACTAAGATCTAGTCTTAAGATAAAGTTCCAATAACAAGGTTATAGTTAGTACCTACTTATTCTAGATTTAATGGAATTCTTCCGTTAAGCATGGACTGGTTTCTTTTCAATACAAGGCAACACTTTGAGTATGCACTTTACTAAACCTTCAAAAAAGATTTTTAACATAATATCTTCAACCATGTATACTTATCCGAGGCATTCCAGCTCAGTCCTCAGGGGTAGCAACGCATCTGTGGTCTACCTCAGGTAGGACTTAGATCTTATTTGAGGTTGATTACAGATGTCCATGAACGGCAGTGACTACTTACCATCAGGTGGACTGCATGCTCGTTTGCTACTTCGATCGTTTAAAAAAGTGTATATCTAGTAGGTACTAAACAAATATTAAACTGCAAATGGCTTTAAATGTGCAAATATACTATCCACAAATAAACTCAACGCATTAGTAAATTCTCAAATTCAAATGGCCCCTGTCTCATAAAGCTCAGTAATGTACAGCCTACCGCAAAACTACAATTTGACTGTAACATTACACTTAGGCGGAATTCAAATAAACCTGCCTCGCGGACCGTTTCGGTAATATTATCCCGTTTAAACCCTAATTCCGTGTAGCGGCCTTTATGCGACCTACGTCACTGCGTAGCTTCCACAGATATAGACTACGGACTACATGGTACAAAGTTATATGTGGAATGTTCTAGTTGACTGGCAACAAAGAGTGTCGTTATCCTAGAAACATAAAATTACCTATTTTTATGCATTTTTTTTGTTCCAAATGAAATATCAAACAAGTATGCAGGCCATAATGACTGCACTGTCGGTCGTGAATATCAATAAAGCAGAGGGATTCTATTTGAAGCTGATCACAGATGCTCTGCTACGTAGAGCAACGGATTATTTTAACTATTTATTATATTTAAGCAATATGTTAGTTAGTTAAGCTGAGTTTAAAATATTGGATTGTATTAAAATCATTAGATAAAGCTAGTACTTCGAGAGAAAAGATTACCTAGGTATTCTTAAAATACATTGTTTCTATGGTAGATGTTACATGATACGTTAAACAACGGAGCTATACCTGATCTCACGTAGGCGTAGAATTCACAAAAGAAATCTCAAGGCTTAGCTTAATATAATTATAATATTCAGTAACTATAAATAACAAAAAATATTTATATTTCACAGTTCAAAAAACAGGACTCAAAAAACATTTGAAGGCTGTTAGTAAAACAGTACTTTACGTCAGTACTTTCACGTTTATAACAGTGCGCCACCTGGCGGCAGACGGCAGCACTAGAGGCCACGAGAGGCGACAAGGGGCTGTCAGGCTCTGAACGAGCTTATTCTATGTAACGCTAGCCGTGTTCACCATTACCTCCACAATGAGGCTGCTTAAAACATTGTATATTTTTTCTTGTCAAATAAATACGGGTTTGTTATGTTTTGACAACAGAATTAACATGAGTTACTCGGAACTAGGCTAGTTTATTAAATACCTTCTTAGTTACATTAACATTAATGTCAAATAATATTCTGGTAAATTTTCAGATGTACAGTCCTTAAGCTTAATTTAAAATAAGTAATTACTCCCAACTTCCGCTATAATTTTGCATTAAACGAAATATAGACAAATTATACTATTGCAGTACTTATTTATCTTTTAGGTAAATCAAAATGCACTTAATTTTTGATTGTAAGTTTCTACCAGTTCAAACTAAATGTTATTATATTTGTTATATGTAGCGCACATGTAGATTTTTTAAAGGTTATAGCAAACCATTTTAATACAAATGCGACAACATTGCTCTGCTCACCGCAAGCCATTGTTTGCAAATTGGCCGCACATTGATATGCCAATTGTCATAATAAATGTATGAATTTTACTGAATCTCCCAATAACTTTTATGTTACGCAACTCATTGTAAACTGACATTTATTTTATACCCGCTCGTGTACAATTTATTTTACGGCATAATTTTAACTAACATATTACAAAACTGATCGTATTTATTATACCGAGCAAATCACTATCATACTACCGTAAAAACACCCATTTTTGTCCATTATATTTGTTCTAGACGATCCCCGCGGTTTCACCAGCGTTTGAAAAGTAAATCAATAAACATGTCGCGAGATTGACACGGCGATAACATAAAATAAATGTATCCCACGGGAACCGTACATATTCCTGGGATAAAAAGAAGCCTATATGTTATTCCAGACTAATTTCTATGTCTGCACTAAATTTCATTCAGATCCATTCAGCCGTTCTTAAGTTATAGAGTAACAAACATCCATCCATCTATCCATTTATCCTCACAAACTTTCAGCTTTATAATAATAGTAAGATTAGGAAGACTAAGCACAGGCGTGTTCTGATTTAAACGTGTAGTTCCACCACCTTTAAATGCCACATATAAGAACTATTTTCAAATTGATCATCAGGTAAGCGGTACGTATTATTGATAGAAATGTCCACGGGAGACGAAAATAATTTAACTACCATTAGCGGAAATCTATGCGCATATGCCACTTAAATAAACAAATAAACATACGAACATAATTTCAAACATAACAGCATGTTGACTATCATTATCATATCATATCATTGATTATCATTATTACGAAAAAACAGTTTTATTATTAGAAACAGTCATTACGTGAAACTAACCTGTTTTTGACGTAAATTGTTTCTAATTTTCATTATAATATAATTGTAATATAATATTCGTTCACCACACGAGTACATTGAAAGTAACAAGATATTATACAGCTGAAATAAAATAAACTCATTAATTTAGCACACGCTACATGTGTACCGAGTGCGGCCACATGATTGTTTGAGTGAATTAATCTAATTCGTTCTGTAGATTCTTAATGCTACTGATGTCTACTTATTTACTTACACTTATCAATGAATCTGTAAATAAGAATTGTACTTATTTTAGATTAAATAATGACTACATATCAGCGTACGCTATGGAATATCTATAGAAGTCTAACTTCTCTCACTTGACAATATTTTGTGGAGGTACTTCTCTTATATGTACCGAGTTTGACGAACCTCTTCATCACTATCACTACATAGTAAAAAATAAAGTCGCTTTCCACTATCTGTCCCTGTCTCTGTATATTTGTAACTACACAATGGATTTTGATACGGTTTTTTAATAGATAGAATGATACAAGAGGAAGGTTTGTATGCAATTTAACGCGTGCGAAGCCGCGGGCAAAAGCTAGTTTTAAATAAAGCCTAAATTAGCCTTGAACTTCAGACATCATATCAATTGGTAGTAATTTAGTAGTAGAATTGATTTAATATTATAATGAAACATTTCTTATTGGCTTTGTTTTAAATTAAGTAAAATAACGATAGACGATTGATCGTTAATTGTGTTCATTTTAACGTTATCCAGAAAAAGTACACGTTTCCACATTTTATTTACTAGTTTATATTAAATCATTACGTCACGTCCCGTCTTGAAATTCTCCAGTACATTGCACAAATACAATTTAAAACAATTCTCGCTAAGATCTTTCCAGAGTATTCTTTTGCCGAGTATTTTTGTAAGTTCCTTCTCCAGTTTATGTTTCGCACGTTCGCAAAATATAGACTATAGCAAGTGAATAAACGATTCGCATATTCCTTAGAAATTTTGTTAGACTACATGGAATTTGAAGTAAGCGATTGAGAAGCGATCTGGATAAGGTATTCAATGCGATGCGTTGCGGTGCTATGCGACTTTGTCAAACGTGAACGCAAATTATGTCGCGTCACCGTCGCAACCATCTACGAACGATCTAAGTACATAAGCTTCATTATATCATGGCATTTGCATGTTAATAAATCGCTCCTAATTATCAAACCAACTCATGACGGTCGCATCGCTTCGCACCGCATCGCTCCGCATGTGCCTTTGGCTATATAAGACATTCCAATAAGTATCGACTGTTTGTTGATTATGGACCGCGTCGCGCCGTTGTGCGTTCGCTCACGTACGATGTAGTTTCAGAGTAGGTAGGATGTCGTCAGTCAATATTTGTTAACAAATATCGAATGAGGAAAATTTGAAACTGAATACGTTTTGAAATGAGGACTGATTGGATGATAGAAGAAAAATCGGCATCTAACGAATCAATATATTACGTACAAGGTTGAACTTATTAAAATGAATGAAGAAATTATAGATTTAAATTTGTTCTTTTACACTGAAATGTATTAGCGGTAAATTTATTTATTTACCTGTGTTTGATAAAAACACATTCTAAAACCTAGATCAAATACAAAATGATAAGAGGGGTGTTGAGAATTAAAGTAAGCTTAAGAATGAACACAATAAATACAAACAACAACATTTCTACACTAGTTTCATGGAAGTGATAAATCTTCATGCTAACATTGTCCAGTTACTCCAATTCCCACAGACACACGACAATGGAAATAAAAGCCTGTAGAAATATGCCACAACAAATGCAATATCAATTTCGGCGACTTTTCCACCGTTTTACTTAAACTCTCCGAAATTGTTTCTAAAAGCAGATTGTGCTCGCGGAAACGAAACAAAATATAGTTGAGGAATAAAATAGGAAATGCAACGTAAGCGCCCTAAGTGGAGTCTTGGCTCATTCGCCACACTGCTCGCGTCCGAGGACGTGGCTGGAAACGTCCACATTTTCCGAGACGCAATTGAATTCTACTGTCCCAATTCTGTAGGCAGCCACGATAAATATCTTTATACAATACGATACCACTATGTATTTCAATTACTCTCGCAAGAGCGAAGAGCGACATTCTGCGGTCGCGCTGAATGTAGTCAACTTGAACGCGAAGTACGAATAAGAACGCTGTTAATGGATATGATGGAATACGTAATAGCAATAAACTATATTAAAAAAAGTAACTTACAAATGAAATTATTTATTATCGTACACTTAACGGAAATGATAGGTTTCAAAAAAATTGGCAGAAATTCTGATACAATTATATTTTTATCATTAAATAATGTTGAACTTCACATAATTAACCAATTTATTTAATTGCATAATTTATTTGTTCTTTACGCCGAAAAAACAATAACACCCTTTGTGAATCATAATTGGGTGTGTCAACTCTTTATTAACGCATCTGAATTCGAACATTCGAAACTGAATTCGGCTGCAATTAATTAAAGATAACGATCGCGTTATTAATTGGACGGATTCAGTGGAAAGGGACAATAAAATTATCTAGAATAGTGAAACGGCGAAGAAATCGGAATGTTTGTAGTTCCAACAATGGCGCCTAACGAGCGATCATTAGAGCGATTGGAAGATAAAGTGAAATCGATCTATATGAAAACAAAAGCACACTTTAATTGTCCCTCGACTAATATTAATAGTGTGATTTTATCGATAAGGCCCGCGGGCTTGAGGCTAATGGCTGAGGTTAAGTGTAATAAATATGCTGCTATACGTCATGTCGCGCCGTTTGCCAAAAGATATAAATCGCTTGTTTAGCTAGACAAAGAAAAATACTATCGTTACAAATTACAAGTGAATCTATTAGGCTCTTTTATTTTGTTAAGCATTATTTTCCTACTGAAAAAATAAATGATGCGTGTTAGGAAATTAATCTTTATGCATCTATCCTAGATGATGCCCTTCGTGCAATGCGCCTGCACTTGTTTTAGAAAACTTACAGAAAATGAATCAAACAACTTCAAAATGTACCTAATCTATTAAAATGCACTCAAATAAGTTAACTGACTTCAATAAGTCAGTAAACGAAGCAACAAAAAATAAAATCACAGATAAGAACGAAAGTAGCAATAAAGATTTATACAGGTGAAAAAAGGGAATGTATTGATCCTACTTGATCGTACCGAAACCTAACAAATCCTAGTAATATCTACTGAAGATAATACTGATCTAGTGATAAAAATTATAGTGTTTATATGTGTAACCAAATAGCTTGATATTACTACGAAAATAACAATATTACTATCCTGGAGACAATATAATTTTGTCTAATATTATGAATCAAATGAGGTTGAAATTTTGCTTAAATTTTCTATGCGATAGTAATTTACACGACTGACTTGATATGACTTTTATCTTTGGTACTCGTTGTGATTTGTAACATAATAGACACACACAAGTTTCAAGAAACGAAAACACAAAGTGCCATTTTCTTGTCTTGCACAGATTATCAAAACGTAAATGTTTTATACTCTCTGGTATGACGTGATAATTTCATCTAATAACCATATCTGAAGTCGCCCATTACATTACGAATTAAATAAGCTCGCTTCACGCAATAAAAGCCTAACCTTACTGGAATAAGTGAGATAGCCCAACAATTATAACAATTCGAATGATAACGGTTAATTAGCATACCCGTACTCGCCATTACGTGCTATTGCGTGCCCACCAAAGGCCTTCAACTGTTCCACTTTTATACAACTACTTAACAGCACTAAAGTTATTAAAATCTTAAGCCAAATTACGCATTACGACGATTAAAATTTCATTATTATTTTCCGCGGTAAAATTTTCAAATTTCGCGGAGAAAAACCTTCGCAATTCTCCCATTAGGCTGTTTAGTGAGTGTTTACCCGGCTTCTAGTTTGTGAACAATTTAAATTTCTGACACAATTCGGTAAACTAACAGGGAATTTGCGAGAACTATTCAAATGGACAAATTCGAGTTGACAATCATGTAATTTGGAACATTGGCTGAATTATTCAGAGTTGTCGAGTTCGCCCGAGGGTGGGTTTGACGTCACGCTTACGCTTATTTGATAACGTTAATAGCTTGTATTCCGGCCGTACAAGTATATCCGCTAGAAGGCATTTGAATACATTCCAATCTCCTCAAGTCAGTTCAATCATTTTGCTATTGAATTGTACCTTTTGTTGTAAATTATTATACAAATTCCATTCAAAGTATTGAAAATTAACTTTTACGCTCAAGATTCTTAGTTTTTTGCATTTCTCGGAAACGTACCTACATCATTTAAATAGATTTCCAAATTTTCGCCCTGAAAGGATTTCTACTTAACACGAGTACCTAAAATCATATCTACCTGATGGCGGCTTGAACTCAAATCGGTAATCCTCACGTAATTATCAATTCAAAATCCTGTACTCCAATCTTCCGAGGGTTTAACAGATTTCGTGTGTTCCGCATCGTCACGCTGTTTGGCGGGTGATAAAAAATGATCTCGGAGACCGTAAGCGACCGTGACACGTGCGCAACTCATCCTATTGCTTCAGATGACAACGGCTTCATCAAGTTTGCTACTTATTATTTGGATATTCATGCTTGTCGCTTTATGTTCGCCTCGTTGATCATGCTTCACGTCGTTGAGTATTTTAGCTGTTACTTTATGAATTACTTTCTTTAGTCAAGTACTGTCCATAGATTTAGATGATTTTGGTCTTTCTTTTACCTTTACTACCCTGTTAAATTAACAATATGAAAATTCTGCCTAATAGGAAGAGTTTGATGAAAAGTTACATCTTAATAATTTGATACTCCTACACACGTATATTTTGAATCATCAAAAAATTATTTGGAACTGTAGTATTATTATTTGTTTCAACTGGGCCGTCTCTTGGTTAAACAACATAAAGAAAACAATTCATGATCCCAACAATTCAGTGTGGGCGTATGTTTTGTCCGGTAAGAGGGAAAATTTTTGTGTAGGTACTTACATTACTTTTTATGTCAATCCATTACTCATTTTTGTTTTTCTTTTGTACGTATTTAGCTCTATTCCATTAGCAAGTTAGAAACAATTTAAAGTTAATATATTTTAGTAGTGTCACAAAAGTTTTACCTCTAAAACTGATTATAGCTTGTCCTTCTACTTTCCAAATACGATATTAATTACCAAACGCAATTAGCCTAAAACTTCCAACTAAAAGTTGATCCACAAATTTAAAGAGATATTTGAATTATAGTTTAAAAAGTACTATCATTAACTTCAATACTTTCTTAAAATGTCAATATTGTTAAGGTTTTGTTTTTCTTACTCCAATAAAAACTACAATCTTTCATACATACCTACAAATGTATAACAAATTAATAGTAAATTATGGCATCAATGAATCATAAAAAGTTGCTAACTAGAACATTACGTACCCATTTCATAAAGTAATTGAGGTGTGTTTAAATAGATTATATCTATTATATGACATTGAGAACTTACGTAATTTCATTGCTTCTGCTCATCGCTACTTTTATAGGCTCGACACATTCCTTTAAATTTATACTACTCTGACATTGTACTGGAGGAAATCTAGCTTAATTTAGAGGTGAAGCAACTTATCAGTAACCAATAACACATTACAGGTAATCGGCCCATTTTTATTCTAAAGAAATCTTGAGTCATTCACATATAATTTAATGAAATCGAAACATCCGTTTGTTACATATATTTTTTTAAATATAAACATATTCCTTGAACAAAGACATTACGATTACACAGCAGTTTATGACGTCACTAAAGTACTGACTGAAGACTTGAAGAAACAATGTTCTAATCTTGAAAACTCCCTCGGGCGGCCATATTGTTGTGCCCGGTACTTTACGACGGTATTTACCACGGACAAGCGGGGGAAATTATGTCAGTTTCGGGCCTACGAGATAGAGACCGAAATATAGTGGCCGTTTCAAATATATCAGCGTTTAACGGTTTATGGAATATACGATGGGAAAAGGAAGCAATATCAGCGGATAGCGAGAGATATATTCGCTTTATGGTAACACGGTTGTATCACGAATCTGGCAACAATAATGTTTTCTTATTTAAGAATAAGTGTATCATATCTTTGTCACTTGTGCAAATATATGATCACTTTTATATGATTAATTATGACAATATTAATCTATGAGCAATCAGTCCGAGGTTTCATTTCAGCGTACTACAAATTAATGTAAGCAAAAAACTTCGACAGCGTGATTCAGAACACTAGTGGCGCCACCTCTTGCGAGTTATGGAAAGTCACTACACTGAATAAATTACTTATGATGCTAAACATCTTAACTCGATCATAAAGACGAATAGATCACGAAACAAGGATAAGTAACCGATCAGTTTCATCAGTTAGTCATTCCATATACAATCGTTAGAAAAACTGATATAACTCCGATTAGATTCCCTGTTTCAAAAGGATAGTCACAGTTTGTACCGAACATTTCTTTAGCATGATATTTCAAACGATCCTTTTTGTTCCAAGCTCCCAGAATTGCTTAGCAAAATCATTTACTGGAGCTTGTCAGTAAATTATTAGGCTGTCTTCACAAGGACCGTAACGTATTCTCTGACGGCGTCCGATCGCAGATCACTCCCGAGGGTGCCGATAAGCCCGTGATACTGTCCCGTCGCTTTACGACGCGATTCGTACGTCCCGGGAAAGTTATGTCGCTTGTTTTGGACAAGCCTTGGACTAAAAAGGGGAGATAACGCGACGCATTATTTTCTTTTTAAGCACAAATTGCAATGTGATAACTACAAAAACTGTGGTGTGTAACTGGGCGCTATTTCTTGAACTTAGGAATCGTATTTTTACGTAATTTATTTTAAAAGTTATCCTTAAGATATCCTTAGCTATATTACATAGATATTCTTAAGATGGTTTACGACTTTTTTATGCATTTAGGTACCTAATATCGTACAAAATCTACCTACCGGATTATTTTCTTTATACACGATACAATTATCACAATTGCCTTTATATAAGACGAATACATAATTAATTCCAAGCATGTTTCAATTCTTTTTAATCCAAATCGGGAGAATTAGGTACACTTTGTTTTGTTTGAGAAAAGTTAGACATACTAACTTTTTTGATCTAGGAGAGAACCACAGAACGTAGCACCCAGCCAAAATATATTGAGTACTTGCTTCGACGGATTATGGAATAAACACAGGCTCATGAAGTGATGTCGATAATGTTTGTTATTTAGTCGTGTTATGTTATTATGGATGTTATTGTAATGTAGGCATCACAGTCACCTACTGAATTTAAGAATTTACGAAGAATTAGAACATTGAAGACTGGATTTAAGTAAAATCTGAAGGACACTAAGAATTATTTTTCTTAAATTGAAGGAGGAAGCACGCATATACCTACTCATTATATTATTATAAGTTGTCCCTGTATGGACATCTGACATCGAAATAAGTAATTTATACCTAAACTCAGACTTTATTGCCTACTAGTTTTTGTCTGTGACTTCGCACGCATTAAATTATATTTAAAGCTTCCTCTTGAATCACTATATCTATTAAAAACCCACCAAAATCAGTTGCGTAGTTTTAAAAATCTAAGCATAGGTACATAAGGACCGACAGCGGAAACGACTTTGGTTTATATTATGTAGTGAAGGAGTTATTATGTTATTAAGTAACATTTCGTAACGTTTAGTAACAACTTCATAGAAGTTTCTGCTGTAAGCTGCTTGGCGGTAAGTTAGAAGAGTGTTTGGAAACTCGCATTGATACACGAGACGAATTATATAATGTAACTTAGTTTTCAGCATTATGCATCTGTAACAGACTTTATTTTCTGGTTGTAATGATGTTGTAAATTTTAGCAATATGTAACATAACACTACCACTGGTAGGAACGGCTTTTTATGGCACTGATCTAGACAATAAGACTGGGCAGGTTCGAATTGTTAGATTTTAGGTACTTTAACATCATGAACTTTTAGAATATCTTATAATAGAATTTCTTCACGGTAAAGGAATAGCACATAAAATCTTATAAGCACATTATTGTTTTAACAATCAAAGTGTATACGAGATTTGAATCTGGATCGAATCGAGATTCAAATTTTTAATCCATTTATCCACGATAGAGACATGTTAATATAAATAATTCGCAGAAGTTATCAAATCCATTAAAATCATATTTAATTTGTATAAAA
>DWPV01002930.1:0-16171 GCA_018251915.1 Urbanus proteus proteus
AAGCCAAGATTCCATGTCATTTATACACATTATCACATACGTTAGACGGTTAGAGTAATTTAATAGGCTTCTAGATGTTTTACTACAAAATGAGATGTGTTATGTCTCTCATTCGTCAAAAGTATTGAACTTAGACGAAGACAAATGAACACCCTCGTTTTAAAGTGGTTCCTGAAAACTATAACATCTCTACTACCTATATACCTCTATCACCTCTAAACATCCTATAAAACTATTGTTAAACTATAAATTAATTAAGAATAAGCTCCCTTGCCGTAAGCTTTAATCCAGATCAGCCTAGCGTTTGACACTACCTACTGTAGTCAGGCAGATATACGTGTAGTGGATTACCACCATAAGACTCTGACATAAACCAGAGTCGAATTACAACAGGTTCTTCTACACATGTATAGTTCAATATAAAAAAAAATTGCAGTTCATGGAATCCAATTGATAATGATAAATTAGTCTCAACATGAAACTTTCCTATGTATGAATATTAATTTTAGTTCAAAATAATTCATTCAATTTTAAG
This sequence comes from Urbanus proteus proteus, assembly GCA_018251915.1. NCBI lineage: Eukaryota > Metazoa > Arthropoda > Insecta > Lepidoptera > Hesperiidae > Urbanus > Urbanus proteus. The sequence continues at coordinate 536 of DWPV01002930.1, forward strand.
GGTAAAAATAGGTATAGGTATCTTAATTTCTGACAAAACTACAAATCCCATGGACAAAAGTTTTGTGGCAAAGTTGAAGGAAATAAATCTATAACTTTTGACCTCAAAATTAATCTGAAAAAATATTTTTTTTATTATTTAAAGGCGTCAGACAGCTAATAATATATTTCAATAAAAAATTCTCTATATATACGTCAACTGACGTACTTTAGACTGCATTCTTTTTGTCTTAATCATAAGAAGTAACTCAATAGGTGTATGTTATTATAAAATATAAATAATGTTCGATTTAAATATTTAAGTCTTATAACTGCATTATTAATTCAATTAAAGTATTTTAACATTATTTGCGGTTTAGTCTAAGGGAGTTCTTTTAAAACTCATTGCTTATTCATAGAGGATATTGCACACAATAGGCTATTGTTATTGTTTTATTTTTTCTTTTATTATTGTAAATACAAATGACTAAACTGTCAGAATGAAATTAGAATTCAAAGTGATTCATATTCATTTCATATTGCTCAAAAACCTTTGATCTGTGTTAAAGGAACTACAAACGAGTATGTACCTTGAACTATTTTTGGTACATAGATTTATAAAGGTGTAAAAGTAACAAAAGAATGCGTACCCGTATGTATTCGTTACTATGGAATTTAGAATTAGTTAGAATTCGTTACTTTATTTGCAATGAAACCTCAAGATATTAATTAACATTTTAATCGAGTCGAAACATTAAGTAATTAGTAAGAGACAGGCTTTGAATATTACCACTCCCTGTTTTCCCATGGATGTTGTAACAGCCGATTAAGGAGCAGAATCCAATAGATTGAGCAGTAGTCTTCCTGTGTCAACATCCACTGCGGTGACCATCACCGATGTCAGGTGCAGTGACCATTGACAAACATCATCAGGGGATGTCAATGTCAAGTGGTGAATTTCAAATTACCTATGAAAGTTTTCATATCCTTGATATTAATCTATATATAAAATGGGCTCTGGACACTACACTGCATTAGGAAGTTATAAAGTGATGTAATTATGCTACAAACTAGGTCATTCTGATTAACCTAGCTGCATGAACGGAGGCAAGTGTGAGGTCTTTTGTAGAGAAATTCTTTTAATTACTGTCTTAGCGTCCGCTAAATTTAATTTTATTTGCTTTGAAGAATGTGTTTTGAAGAATATGCATAGGTTAAGGTCAGACAGAAAGAACTTAGTGTTAAGAATCAATGTTACTTCATAGTTAATTATGATATGTCGTGTTTTTATGTAAATTGCATCCATATATTAAAAAAGGAGAAGTAAATAAATATAATTAAATTTACCATCAACCTGCGATTTTACATCGAAATAACTTGTGAAAATTAACCATATTAAAAAAGGTAAAAATATTGTGTTTAATTTAATATATATCACGAACAATTAAAGAACATAAAATATAGCAAAGTCAGCCTAAAAATGTGAAAAATAAATTTATTGAAAACAAGGGGAATATGACATTTTAATAAAATATCATATTGTTTTATAAAAATATCTTAATTATTAAATATGGCAGAGATAGTTAATGGAATGTGTAATCATTGTGATATATACGTATTTACAAAATTAAATTGGGTTATCAGTAATGCCAGTCTAGGACGAAACAATAGCTATTATCTACATATCTATAGTTAACAAAGATAATGCGTGCTGATTTTCCAGTTCCTGTGTAGTATTTAGGTAAATTTTGTTGATGTAACGAAATTGTACATATTTAACAAATAGAACTAGAGCGTAGAGCTGTTCTATAGTCAGAATGGTCAGATAAACGTAATACTACCTGATCTCCGTGGTTTCACCTGCGTTTGAAAAGTAAATCAATGAACATGTAGCAAGATTGACACGGCGATAAAACAAAATAAATGTATCCCATAGGAACCGCACATTTTCCCGGGATAAAAAGTAGCCTATATGTTATTCCAGACTACAGTCTATTTCTGCACCAAATTTCATCCAGATCCATTCGGCCGTTTTTCAGTTAGAGTAACAAACATCCATCCATCCTCACAAACTCAGCTTTATAATATTAGTAAGATGTGTATTATAGACTCGAGGCGTCTTAACTTATTTCTCTAGAAATTTATTGATTCAGATAAGGATACGATGGCTTACTGATAATAAGATTATGGCAAATCCTTGGCAGAGGCAATGAAGCATCAGATTGATTGCAAAACCTTTTACTACTTAAATCACTTACAAATAATTATTATACATTCCCCGTCATTTCAGTTTCAGTTTTTACAGAATCAGAAATTATAATAAGAAATTAATTTAGATTTTATTTAACGAATTAAAGTATCAGCCCTTAACAATGTTTTTTCAACAAGCTACCGTTCACAGAACAGAAATGTTTAGCCGAAAACAAATTATGTTCGCATGCTATGTTGTCACGAATGTTTTTCAAACCTCGAAAAACTTTTTTTTAAATTCAATTTATTAGTGTAGGTATTTGAGCGGCAGTTGTGCCTGTAGAAGTAAGCGGCTATAATAATAATATGCAAATACTTCATGTAACATTTATTTTATGTATGTTGCTGTTAATCTTCTTTTAAGAAAAAAAACAATTGACAAAAAGAATCACTTTGCCATACATATTCATGTTTTACTATTTAACGAGTATACAGAGTAGTCAAAATGATTGTGTTGTAGTGATTCTGTAATAAATACATATATCGTTTCAAAGATAAAAACAAAATCATGCTGACTGTACCTATCGTGTCGGTCGATCAAATATTTATGTTATTAAAATCTGATAAATACAACATCCGATATTTTTTTTTATAGTTTAGTCTATCCATTACTAATTAATATTTATTTCGCCTTGTTTCCTTGCTTTTCTAATACTTTATGATTGACGTATCTAGAAAACTTCTTTGAAAATCATTGAATCTATTTATTTATCGACCTATAACTGTTTCAAAGGTGGTCGACTGTTAGTCATTTTAAGTCATCTTCGATCGATTCTCTTAATCTCGACTTCGATCGAATGATCTGATCCAGATTGGGTTTTGGCTGAATTGATAAAACGGTTATTTATTTATGACTGAACCATCATCGATGTCTTTTAAAAGGTATTCAAAGAAGACATGGGCAGAAATAGTCTACGTCGACTGATCAGATTTTTTGTCGGTCAATGGAATCAATCGATTGGTATTGAAGCGGTCAACATTGAAAGATCGATTCTTCCGTTGATCGAATTCATCTATTAGTGTGTATCTATGATTACTTAAAATTTAAGCTAACGAAATGTTTAGCCGATAATAGATAGCCAGAGTGGATCATCTAGGTCAGATTTTTTTGGAGAACTTAGTTACGTATAGTCATGTAGGTACGTTTCCTCACGATGTTTTTCTTTTTTCTATCATAAAAAACATAAGAAATAATTACTTTTTCGGAAATTAAACCACTGTCAATGGAACGTAGAGAGGCCAAAATCAATACGTACTTTATCACTATTTGTACCTATGATTTGTACTCATATTCATTTTAAAATCAGTCCAACGCTTTTGAATCTCAAAGTCAATGTCATCCCAATTCGGCGAATCGTTTCTTCCCACAGAAATAAACATACCATCAGATACAATAATAGTTTGTTTTTGCTGAGTGACACAATATGGGCGCATTGTTTATATTTGCAAGTTGCTTCATTCTATGATGTCATCTTGTGACGTGTGCTGGTTTTGGCAAGTGTACAAACCGACCTATCTTTCTTTGATTTCTGTTTGAAAAGCTTTCATAAGGAAGCTTTATTTTGATTATTTCGTTTTACGTTTCCTTTATAAAATATTTCTTTTTCTGTTCTTCTGTTTTAACGTTACGATATTACATTACGTTATATTACGTTACGATATTTCAGGGCCCTGTCATTAGTTTTATTAATCATATTTTAGAAACAGTGAATTGGTGTTATATTTTTCCAAAGAAAATAATGTATGTAATTTGACTTGTTCAGAGCATTGCGACCTTCACATTTGACCTAGGATAGCATTGTTGAGTGCAATATTTTTTCATTAGGTACCTACCTATTTCCGTACCAATTCATCTATTACGTGTTACCTTTGTTCTGCTCCACAATCGACGACCGACGACACAAAAAAGCATTCTGTGGGGTTCTATGAGCGTAAAAAATGTCTTTATTAAATAGTAAGAGCGTCTTCGTAGAAATTTTTAAGTAACTTATCATTAAACTAAATAAGCTGATAGTCACGTTCCAGGTAAACGTAACGTGACACGTGATAGTGTTAGATTACGATGCTACGTATGCAACGCAACTCACTCGTGAAATAATCACATTACTATGTTTCTATAAACTGGGTAATCTATTAATACGATGGAATGGTTCCGTGAAAATATTAAAGCTGTGACGTCACAACGCGTAGGTATTACGAGGCTAGCGGCCGCACTTTCAAGGCCAATACCGCGTTTATATTTTGATAAATACGCGTATGAAATTGGACGATAAATAATTTACATTTGCACTGATTTTCTGCCATCTGTTGAAATGATTTCGGGGAATTTATAAACATGGCCCACTTTTACATCGTTGGGATGCTACAAAATCTATAGCAGTATTGTATAAGTAACTGAATTTCTAGGACCATAATGTTTCATTGTTTTTGATTCATTATTTATTATCTAATTGTTGAACTATCTGACTGCTCTAACGAAGAGATATGTATATCTACTAGAATATAAAAAGTTCGATCTGTCAGTTCTACCATGAAATTACACAAGCTGTATCGATATATTAAAGAAAAAAATCTACATGTTGTTTATGTTTTCCTATATAAAGAAACTATCCATTTGAACTATATGAACCATTGTCTCAACAAAAGAAATATTAAATTGTGTGAATACTTCTTGAATCGGTCAAATCGACCAGAAAAACAGACGCTACCATTTTTATGTATAAATAGAGTTTATTACAGTTTATTATAAGATATATCTATGTCATTAGCAAGTGAAAATGCAAGACAGAATTATTTCACAATAAAATATTTTCCAAATTCGTAACGCAGTTTCTAGTAACTCCGGTACCGAAACAAGGTCACAATTACTGAATGTACTATCTAAATTTGTGCAATATAATCCTACGTCCTGTGGTTGCAATTATAACTTGCTTTTACACCTGATAATGTTGTACAGAATTATACGCTTACACGTTTGGAGTCAGATCTCTTACTTTGTGGTATTCGGATATATTTTGATTTAGTTAGCTTTGAAGAAAATAAACATGAAGCTAAATTTAGGCCTCGTTTTCTGGAAAAAAATCTGTAGTTAGTAGTGTTGTTATTGCGAAGATATCCCGATATGATGACAATGTGACGTAATGATGGTTTGATATTGATTATGCCACTTGGAAAACCATGCAAATGCTTTTAGTGTTTAGTCCTCGATTTGACATACTAAGTCTTGCATAATAGCTATTGTTGAGGATTTTGAGTGTACAAGGCTTTACGATGTTTTTTTAATTTGTAGATAATAAAAAATACTGTTTCCTTCATTACAGACGGCTGACGGAAAGGTTTAATGAATTATTGCATACTGAAAACGTGTATGTGGAACGATTACGGCACGTCGTAGAGGACTATATCCCGGAACTGGCACGTGAAGACATTCCACCGACGCTGCGAGGAATGAAGTCAGACATCTTCGCCAATATCGAGCGCATATGCAGATTTCATGCGGAAGAGTTCCTCCCTGCGCTGAGAGACTGCGAGAACGATCTGAGGAAATTAGGACAATGTTTTAGAAGATTCGTAAGTAATCAACTAAAAGTTGTTGTGTATTATAATACTCATACTTAGCTAAGTTGATAAACAATAGAAAATATATAGTTATAGGTCAAATACGAAGGATAGTTAATAGTTAATGGCACCTTACAATCTGTTGGCCAAAAATTCATGAATTCACCTTGAATGTCCGTAGAGCATATTTCTCTGAATTCTTAAACTCCATTTTTTCTTTGCCGCATACAAAAAATATGTTAATTTGAAATACTGCTCTTAAGCTTTTGAATAAGTCATATTTTTGGTTGAAGCCATATAGAAAATTTCTTAAACTTGTAATGCTGGAGAAAAGAATTTTGAAAGGACCTTTTGCTTTGAAAGTAATAGGTAAATTAAAAGACATAAGTTTTATAAGAAAGACTACGCAAGAGTAAATGATACTAATTAATATTTAACTTGAACTGTAAATAGTAGCAGATCGTAAAAACTGGTAATAAAACATTGGTGTCACGGTCTGATGGTGAGCGTGATTCCATGCCTCGATTATATTTGCCACGGTAAAGTCGTTTCAATTTAAGATGGTGAATTACATAAATTTCTATCTTTGAAAAAATGATAAATACGGTAGTCTTATCGTATATGTATAAGACAGATGTAAATGAATTATGTCTTTGTGATTATTTCAATTGTTTTGTTATAATGTTGAATGACTTTTTCATTGGTCGTTTTATTATTCTTAAATAGTGTACTGGTACTTGCCATTAGTAATGCACGATTAGACGGTTTTCTAAGTTGAACCCAAATTGGTCATGTCGAGAGCTGCGGAGAAAACTATTTCTCTTAAAAAGATTTAGTGAAAGGCAATATTATCATCATATTCCACTACTTATATGTTTAATTAGTGTCCGTAAGAAGCATTTGTAGCCGAAATCAGATTATGGAGATTGGTAATAGATGTCCATGGGCTATAGACATCATTCTTAAAGGAATAGATCCAAGAAACTATGATCATCATCAGTTAAAAAAATATGCAACCAATGATAGTATGTGATGTGCAATCAACGGTAGCTCTTCTTCACTACTCAAACATACATATTTATTTTTACTTTTGAACCGCTTTATATTTCTCTGCACTTCCTGAAGGTTGGCTGGTAGAAAATGCTATTTAGCATTAAGCCCGCCTTTTGTACCATTATTCTTTTTATGGTCAATAAAGTGTTTATAAATAAAAAAAAACCAGTACATGTCATCAACTGCTGGTATAAGACAAAAATGGGTGTAGCGGTTGGACCTCCATAATCGACTCAGAGTTTTTTCACAAAAGCTTCCTACTTATAACAAAAATACATATATATTTGATATTTATTATATTAATATTTTGGCTTCTTGTTTTAGGAGCAAAGGTTTAACATGTACGTAATGTACTCTAGGAATAATAAAAGGGCAACGAGACTGGTGTATGAGAATAAGCAATTTTTTCAGGTGAGTTGAATATTATTTATAATGTTGTACTTTATATTTGAGTGTTTTACGTATATCTCATTAATTAAGCTAATTTGAAACATATTTGCGTAATTGTGAAAGGAAACGTTTTTAGTTTAATAGCCACCACTGTGTCACCAGAACGAGCATTTTAATCTTCCAACTATTATTCTTCTAACTTAGTATGTTACGATTATGTTCAGGTTAGTAGTCAGTATGTACTGTTAAGGTTGAATAAAAAAAAACTCCGTAGTTACATATACAAAAATATACTCAAAAGTAGTGGATTTGATAGTTGAACAACAAATCTTAAAACAACAGACTGTTTTAAAAAAACACGAACTGATCAAAACACTTGAAAGTGAAAATGTAGGTAAAGATGCAGGCAAAAACTATGCAATCACAAAAAGACATAAATGCAATGCCAATGACAGTATGAATAGCGAGAATGCTTCTAAAGATTTATATTGCACACTAGACGCAGGATATCTCACAGGATGACAGCAAGTGGCAGGCGAAATGAACAAATTGGATTGAATGAAAAGATAAAAGATGCATTCTGTAGCTTTGATCAAAAATACCCTATTGATCCAAAATACACTGCTTCCATTGTTTCCGTCGTTTTAAACAATTTAGATTTATACTTATGCGGAATTTTTGAAGAGTGCGGGTTTCAAAAATTATATCACTGCCTTCATAAGCTTTTCTTCTATCTTCAACGTTTCCAGAATATTATTGGCCTTTTTAAAGTAATTTGGGGATTATTAATATAATAAAAGTCAGTTATTTCGAAGCTACAAACAAACACTTAACTTTTATTTGTTAGTGCGTAAAAGTCTAGTACCGAGTGTAAAACAGCGCATGACGCAGAATGTTCTACTCAAACATGCTAGAGGTTTATACGATTTTCCGCACATGTTTGAGACCTACATAGCGACATTATACGCCATTAGTATTTATTACCATCCAGTATCAAGGCGGGGAGGCAATTGTCATAAAAAGCAAATTGATCGTCTGCATTATCGGTTCCCGCATGTTTATACCGCGGGCGGTGCGTGCTTCAGTATTATTTCCTCATTTGTGTAAGCCACGGCGTATGGAATGGCAAGTGCTGTTATGTGTGTAACTGTCAGTAATGCCGTTACATGGTCATAATTTAATGGGTAGCCTTGAGAAGATTCTATCATTAACAATGATGCTTCTTAAGTTAACGTTATTATAACACGATATAAAAGTGCGATAAGCATGAGTTTTTAAATGTGTACCATTTTAAAATCTTGTATGATTTACGGTACTTGGTACTGAGATTCCAAAATTGATTGCAAGAAATGTAATTTTTATATTCCGAAATCGTTTTTTTATTCATTGGATCATTTACCTACTAAAACATTCAGAGAAAAATAAAATATTTGAGAAATCTTTATTTCTAAGAACATTAAAAAACATGCATAAAAATGCAAATGTTAATAAACGATGATATTTAGTTTCTAATATTATTAAAAAATGCAGTTTAGACTTCCACCTACTATACTTGTTTTTAATGAATTAGTTATTTTAGCAAACAAGCAATTAACATAACGGCGACATATTTATACTGGGAGTGTAGAATGGAACAAAATGTTTGGCATTATCATATTAATATGTTTTAACGGAGTGAAAGTTTATATGTTGTCATGCGCCATTTCCCATCTAACTTCTCAGCCTACTTGTTCAAATAAAATTCTGCTCCAGTAATCCCAGTCTTGAGCGTGATCACATATCATCTGGTCCAAATATCATCCGATAGCCGGTGAAAGCCAAACCATGTTTTTTATTGGATTAAAGTAGCAAATTAATCATGAGAATACAGTCTACTAGATATCTTACCATCTGTCGTTATTGTCTCTCTTTGATATCTGTAATTTCATGTAGAATAGGGGTTCTACTTGAATATGATCACAGATGCCTTGCAGCTATTGAGGGCAAAATATGGTGAGAGAAAGAGAACGCTATACGTAAATAAGTGCAGTGGTGGCACCTAAACAACAATTAATATGTTACTGATAATAATTAACAAATAACGGAAAATGATGTATCTGCACTCAGATTTTTATAACACTTAATTCGAACCATGAATACCTTTGGTTTTGCTTTTTTAAGTTAAATGTATTTTTATTTAGTCTGAATATGTTTTAAGACAATGCTGTAAGTGACACTATTTATCTGTTTCAGGAAAGACAATTAGAATTAGGCGATAGATTAGATCTCTCTAGCTACCTTTTGGAACCCGTTCAAAGGATACCGAGGTACAAATTGTTTTTGGACGATCTCGTGAAAACTTATACAAATTATGAAAACGAAAGGTGTGAATCAGATTCTAGAATATCTAAACTAAGTGTGGATAGCGATGAAACTGGGGGCAGCAATGGAGAGTTTTCCGACAGTGACGAAACGCCATTGGAAAGTTTGAAACTAGCAAAAACTATGATTGAGTGTGTGCTGACAGCTGTTGATGGCATAATGGCACTAGAAAACATAAGAGACTGTCCAGTAAGTGAAATGAAAAGTAAATATGTAGTGAAATTATTTAATAATTTAGCATAATGACACGTCAATTGAGTGTTGCAATAACATGATTAATGAAACAATCAACATTGCATTTTACGTTTTTTATGTTAATTTAATATGACAAAATTAAAATATTAAACAGATAAGTAGCACCTACTAGTAATGTTTATGTATGTAAAAGTATATATTTTGATAATATGATAATTATTTTAGATTCATTCATTAATTTGACTTTTAATTATCTTTTGAAATTTTATCTATTTTTTATATTGACCCTGAATATTATTTACAGCCCTACTTAAACTTATTGAACCAAGGGAGGCTGCTGCGGCAGCATGAGTTCTACGCAATGGACAACGCCAGGCGACGGCGGCAGCTCATGAGGATCTTCCTCTTTGACAAGCTGGTGCTTATCACGGTGGTGTACAGGAAGGTCAGTTAAAATAATTTTATTATAACTATAATAATAACATTAATCTTTACAAATAGGTACATAGAACACATAAAATAAAAAGTAACTCACAATAATTGAATATGCCGGTTAACTTATAAATAGTAGTGTATTACTACAAAATATGTACAAAGTGTATATTTTTTATATCGTGATATAACGTATAAGCACTTCCTACTGGGTGTAATGTAAATTCTTTTTTTAATCCAATTAATAAACTATTTGCTCTTCAGTACACACTGTTTTAATTTTTTTGAAGTTAAGTACCATAATATTTCATATAGCGGTGAATGAAAAAAATCGTTTTCGCGAGTCACAATGCAAGTGAGAAATGCATTTGTATGCGCATACGCAGATGATCTCAAGGAAGTATGGGCGTGTAAATTCTGCGGAACATCCGGAAGTTGCAGGTCTATTGTAGCGTGGAGCTATTATGGCCGTGTTCCGTTGAACGATCAAAACCACCGCGGCTATTCTTCATTACACACATCTTCATAACACATTGCATTAATCTGATTAATAATGAAGCTACCATAAAAGTAGTAGATAACTTTTTTATCGTAACGATTTATACATTCTACTGAAATTATTCATAATGGAGTTACAGATAAAAACACTCACTAGTAGGTAGTTATATGATAATTTGTTCACAGCTGCTGTATTATTTAATAATGCCTGCACTCTAATAATATTTAATAAACATTATTAGATAATTTCAATTGATTGCAAAATTGTATTTTACTTAATTTGCGTTTTGCGATAACTTGTTCAAGTGATTTTCAATAGCCTCTTACAGTAGTGATCAGTACTTTGTTTAGTATTTTGATAAGTTATGAAAACATTGTTTTGGTATTTTTTAATTATTATCTCTTTAATGAGTGCTGCTGTGAAATGAGTCATTCGAATGATTCATATTTTATCAACCACAATATAAGCATTACGAGTTGTCTGTACCTACTGTGATAAGGGATGCTGCTGATGCTAAAATAGAATAATGTAACTTCAAAATGTATTGTACACTACTAACTCGGATTCGCGGGTTAATTAGCGAAAAATTAATAGCCTTTAATTCTCATTGTATCAAAATATCGTAATTACACACACTATCTACACTTCTCCATATTATTCTCCATATGACCAGTTTGGAAAATTTTGCCGATAAACTTCTTAATGGGATTTTTCTTTCCGAATAATTAGTGAAAGGTGCATGTTTTGATCAATGAATTCTTGAAAAAACGCAACGCTTTGAAAATACGCCGTATAAACATGTTATTGACGATGTCGCAAGTAGATCCTATACATTTCATAGTTCTTTATAATATTCTTCAATGTTGGCTGGCTTGACAAATCGAGATAAAAATCGTCTTCACCTGAAATGGAATCACAATAAACGCATTTATTAACAAATGATTGTTATTATATTTATTTTTCTATATTTTTCTTGAGCGGAACCAAAGCTTAACTGAGAACAGAAACAAGTCCCTCGCCTAGCATATAAGGACAATATTAGCTCCAAGAAACACTTAGAAAGCGCACAGGCGCCACGCAAACACATCTCCATAGTAAAGCTGAGTATCATCATAAGTGATTACACGAAAGTGTCATTTATCTTGTGCTAATAAGGTGTTAAATCCCATATGCAGGCGGTAGGAAAGTTTATTACTGTAGAAGGCGCATTAGCCATGCAGTCTTCGTTTCACATATTGATAGCATCTAGGGATGTCACTTCGTCAATATCCAAACCGCCCTAGGTTTAAGTATTCATATTTGGTTGAATGCTTTAAATGTTTACATATTGATAAAGGTATTAATCTTTTTCAGTTTTCAGTTTTCAGGCACTTTATTTAAAAATTAAATACTTAGCCTATATCACTTTGCCAATTGAAACGAATCTAGCGACATCTCGTATGTTAAAATCTGTCAAGCCGTTTGGGCTGTACGGTGTATCAAAGAAATTGACATACGTATATACTATGTATGTAATTATGTACGTCAATTTTTTGGCATATTATGTATGTATTACATACATACGCTCCAAGAACGTCAGCCTCCTTCTGACGCAGTCGGGTAAAGTCATGTTTGGTAACCATATAGCCACTCAGCGTGATACGAGAGTTCGATTAAAATAATAATGAAGTGTGGCGGAAGTAACAAAGTTGTTGATATTTAGCCGAGTCTATCAATTATATGAAAATATATAAATGACGTCGCGTTAACCAAAATAATATGTATCAAGGCGCTCGTGAGTCTGGGTTTGTTTGCAAATGTCAAAAAGATAGTGGACTTTGGAATGGAATCCGCGGTCATGGTCGTTTACTAATCAAGTGGACTACGGCCTTTGAGAAATTATTTGTATGAATTACAGCTACTTAAAGTGGTGACTAGAATATTATAATATTAATTCTTAGATAATTAAAAGTAGGCGGACCACTCTGTGGTTCGACTCCGATGGCCTACGAGTATTTCTGCATAATACCTAATAGCAGTGTTAAATGCTGTTGTAATATAGTTTGAAGGGAAATGCTTATTCAATGCATTACAATTTAGTCTTCAGTCAGAAACGACTATATGGTCAACTTCAGGCAGGATTCTAATTTTACCTGGGGTTGATCATAGGCGTCCATGGTACTAGTCCCTTGCGATCAGGGGGTTGTCCCCCTATTTCCATAATACTAAAAAATGGTAGTCTGTAAAGTCGATTTACGAACGATTATTTTGCGTGATAACGTCATTAAAGAACGTTGATGAAAAATTGCATACTTTTTAATGGGACCACACGGGAAGTATATCCTAACAAGCAAAAAAATAGAAACATCCAAATCGGTCTAACATTGGTCTGTCGGACATTCTTGTAACGTGACATTGAGGGATCGTGACATTTGTTCGTGAGTGTTACCGTTCATCGATTTTTTTTGACGTTATCACGTCGATGACGTCATCGTTATTACGTCAAAACAGAATCTGAATAAAGAGCACGGCCAAAACAAATATCAAGGAATCGACAACCATAAGTTGTAGTTAGCTGACTAGGCTAAGCATTTTCTCCGCGATAAAGTAAGCACTGCGATAACGAACATTCTAAACCATGCTATACTTGCATAAATCCGTATTCTTTGTAATTATACAAAGTTATTTTTATCTAGCTTTATTCCTTATCTTTATTATATGGTCACGACACATGTATTTCATTTTGTAAGTACTTACTTATTTTATCTAAGATACTAAAAATAAGATAATAATATATAGGATGACTTATAACTTCGAGCCTTTTTGCACATTATAAGTCAGCTAGATGACTTCATATCCGGTGAAAACGGAAGTGCACTAGGTATTTCCGTTTGCTACTTCTAATATTAAAACCCTTTCCATTCTCGTAGCCCTACGCAGTGGTTACTCGTGCCGTGAACTCATAAATATCCCATAATAATAATAACAATTACACATACTACACTCATAGTCACACTTGGATTGTTCCGGTGTCGTAGGTGTCAAGTATATGTTATGGACCAAGAGATTAATTGGTCATTATACACATTGCCCGGGCAGTTTGAATAATGCCCAATATGAGAGGTCAATATGATATGTATAACATATACATATAAGGGCGAATTTACAAACATCCAAACCCAGAACTGAAATCTAAATTCTTCAGTCAAATGTCTGTCTAACCGGGGATCGAACCCGGAACTTATAACGTGTCAGAGAGAACGGTGAAAGCTCTGTGCGGCACGTCACACAATAACAGAAATATCATCGATATTTAATATCTGCCGAGCCAGCATTGCACCCTATGCTCCATAATAATGACCGGTGCGCCACACGGTTACCAAAAAGCGAAAGCCTTAATGTATGTAGATTTTTATCGAACTGGCGTTCCTTAATCTAGCGTATAATGAAATAGTGAACAGACATTACAGAAATAGTTTATTACGCAGACGCGCCGCGCTGGCGACGCCGGCCGCTGATTGTAGACGGAGAAATTGCTAGCGAACTTTTGCGTATAAATAACTCATTCAACCAATTGTCCTTCCTCTATTTTGTTTTGTACGTTGTTGTAAGCTATTGTTACTTTTTATTTAATAGATGGTAAGTGGCCAAACGCTCACTGACCTATAATAAGAACTACGTCACGATAAGTGTCGTGATTGAATTTGGTAATAGATGCTTGTTATTTTAGGTGGTCATTTAAAGAAAAAAACTTAAAACGCTTTCTACACTCATAGCCCCACAGTACGATTTTCTCCTGTGTCGTGGATGCCATGGACACACACATACACACAAACACCCAGACCCAGAACAGAAATCTAAATTCATCATTTTGATGTCTGTCTGGCCGGGAATCGAACCCGGGACCTATTGCGCATCAGACCGGTACGGTAACCATTCCGCCACGCAGTTTCTTATAAGTATATCCAGAATGTTACACCCATTAATTAAAAACAGAGTGGAGTGAACACTACATCTATGAAGTAGAATAAGTGAGAAGGTAGGTCTACCATAGTCCAATCTCGAAGAGATTCACCTTTTATTGAACAACATGTGGGTAGAAATTTGAGCATGATTGTAATCTCAGTCAGTTTTAATGTAGATTGCTGTTTCAGCTAGTCTTCGTTTAAGGTATTAATAAAATTGCACCAAAATTAAATTTACCAAATACTCATCTTTTTATTTAGAAATCTTTTTGCAAACTCAGTGTGATATCAAGACGTGATCTTCCAAATACATATAAATGTATTTGGAAGGCATATACTCTACAAACTCGTCTTAGATTACAACCGTCTTAGATCGTCTTAGAGATCGCGGTCAAGTGCAATCTGTTACAGATGTGTTATATTGAATACACTGAGAGTCACCATTATGTAATAGGAAGATATAGGTGATCTATATAAGAAATGAAAGTCATTTCTTTTAAAAGATTTAAGTAGCAAACGAGAATGTAGTCCACTTAGAGGACCCGCAAACTGCAGACTTTTTATCGGCTGATAGTTGGGTCGTTTTCTCAATCAGGATGGAGAAGTATGCATTTATCGACCGATACTAAATC
This sequence comes from Urbanus proteus proteus, assembly GCA_018251915.1. NCBI lineage: Eukaryota > Metazoa > Arthropoda > Insecta > Lepidoptera > Hesperiidae > Urbanus > Urbanus proteus. Next base: position 15,828 of record DWPV01002930.1, read on the forward strand.
GCTGTAATGTGCGCATATGCATACCTCTCCATCCTGATTAAGAAAACGTCCTACTATCGGCCGATAATAAGTCTGCAGTTGGCGGGTACTCTTAATGGTAAGTATTCTTGTTGAACAGGGGTTCTAATTGAAGTAAATCACAGAAGCATTGTTATTTCCGAGGACTAAGAAATCATATTTATTTAGCCAGACAATATTTCTGCTTGTTTTTTTTTTATATAACAACAATGTAGCAAACGAGCTTGCAGTCCACCTGATGGTAAGTGACCACTGCCGCCCATGGACATTTGTAATCAACCCCAAATATGATCACGGTCATACCTGGGGTTGACCACAGATGCGTT
>DWPV01002931.1:0-16169 GCA_018251915.1 Urbanus proteus proteus
GCTGTAAGCCGATATCGAGTCTTTATGTTTTGTTACTCAATACTATTGAAGGAGAAAAGAAATTGTATAAACACCTTTGTTACAATAAACTTCGTCTGACCGCATTTATAGAATTATGTAAATATTTAATCGGCTTGTAAGTTAAGGAATCTTTGCTTCTAAAAATAATACTATTTTAGTCAATAAATAAAGTAGTCAGGTAGGGGAATTGAAAAGTTTCCATAACACTTATTGTTGTAAGTTATAAGTTGTTTAAGTAGATCCAAAATATAGAAAGTCGTTTTATATAAAATGTATTGTCGTTGCGCACCCTGTTTTGGAATATATACAGCGATAAATCACGACTTATTTAGATATGGTATGAGGTATTATATTTAATAAGTATTTTTCGTTCATAAGATTTAAATGAAACAAGGTAGTACTTAGTGATCTTGTGTCTTTCAGTTAGTCATAGCATCACTTTTCATGCAGATTTGTTGTGATGCACCGTTGACTCCGTCTATTAAGAGAAGGAAGGAAGCAGCGTAACAAGATACAATGTTTCAGTGAAATAACTGTAATAAATTCGCACGTCTAGGTACTTTTAAATTAATATCTCTTTCTAGATATTTCATTAAAGAGAACATGAAAATGCTATGCCCATGTAGTCGGGACCAAAGAGATTAAGTACGAGTATATAAGGATAGTTGAATGTCTTTGATCGAGACACAACAACGAACACCTGCACATTGTGCATTCAATTAATAGAAACGTCCATAAAAACTCGATTACCGGTTGCACGCCGCTGACACCACAAGTGACGGCATTTCACGTCGCGTCACTTTACTATGGAACAATAGCCCCTCGAGAACACTATTGAACCGAATGCACAAAAAGTAATCAACCCGTACGTCGCTGCATAAGACCAATCGATACGTTGCTGTCGTAATTTTATTCAGGACACGCCTAGAGGAATATTCGTGAATTCGTCATCGTGCTTGTCGGTATATCAGAAACAAGTTATTGTCATGCAAACCGAACCGGCGCCAGTTCAAATTTGACAGTTGATAAGATCAACGGAGATGCACGACGAAAGGAGTTCAAGTAACTATTTGTAATTAGTATGTATTTATGGGTTACAAGGCGCACGTAAAACGGAACTGAGGATATTTACTTCCATGTCGCGTTATATCACAATTGATTTGTTTTAAAAAAATCTGCTTATAAAAGTGGCCACTGTAATCAACCTCAAAAAATATAGATAGGTATAGAAATAGAGGTAAGACTCAGGTGAGCCTGAATTTACCCACAGATGAGTTGCTACCCTTGTGAACTTTACCTCGCCCTTCAAGCCTTAATTAAATATTTTAATCGGCACATTGCAATTATAAGGCGCCTCGACTTATATCGAAAACAGCAATAACAGTGAAAATATATCCGAGGATTAATGAAAACAACTCGCGAGCTCATGTCAGCACGAAACGCGTGCACATATTTTAACTGCAAGTGTTAAATTAAAAAGAGCACCGAATTAATAATCATAGTAGCTTACTGTACCTCATGCGAATTTCTCATCGGGCTTGTAATACAGCGTATTATAATTTCCGAGGGGTCGCTCATTAGTCAATCTATCAAATGATATCGCGTGCGTAAAAGTATACGAGGCGGCAAAACAACATTACGCTCTCTTGCAATGTTTTATAATTCTAAATTCCAAAACACGACACTAATTTGGTCGATGTCAAATTTTGTGATTATTGCGTAAAATTAATTCCTTTTGTAGAAAAAGTGTTTGTTTTAATTTAGACCCATGGAACTCAAGGTAGCTATTTGTTTAAATATTGTATGCTTATTTTGCATGTTTGAAATTTCCATTAAGCTTGTACGGAATATATTATGTGCCTATATGAATTTGGATTCGTAAGTTATACTTATAAACGCTATTTTCCACAATATTTGAAAGTGTCCCTGTTATTCTGATCTAAATCAAGAAGACTTGAAATCTGCAATTACATTGTGATTTACGCAAACGCATTTCATATCGCAGATTTATTACATCATGTTTACCACAGAGAACAGTATTATGTTTCGTCGTATCAGAATTTATTGATGTTTAAATGTTAATGGCACATGATAGAGTATGCGTGTGCCGTGTTTAATCACATTATTCACATATAAAGCACGGTACATTGCGTCGCTTAATTAGCTGACGGCAGCACTGCATGTGATAACTTGCGTCGCCGCTCGGAATGTAAAGAGAAGTTCACGGGAATACACCATACGATTGTTATAACTTCCCTAATTGTGTTTAAAGTTTTGTATATGTTATATTCAGTTAACTCCTCTCTAATCTCTCTAATATTTGAATTGGTAACGACGCCAACCTACTTGTTACTCGTACTTACACAGCACAAAATGATTGTCTCCCGTGCAATGCTTTGAACGTGATACATGCATAGTAGATTTTATACCTTTCTTTAAATGTCATCGTCAGAGATAGACTCGTCGATGTTATTAAATATTGCCCATAAAAACATAAAATGATCCCAGGAATATCTTCTAGAATATGACCACTCTCGGAAAAAAAAATTTCGTAATAAAAAGATGTAGAATGCTGAAATTTAACATTACGATAGGTGTTGATTAAATCGCATTTTGCAGTTGTTAACACATAAAATATTTACTACATAGTATATTAGACGTAACTGGAGGTCGTCCTGTATAAATAAAACAGAAAATAAATAAATAAAATATAATTGCGTTACAAAATATTCATATATTTTAAACAATTATACTTTATTTATGGAGACCCATTTTTTCCTATATTACAAAAAAAATATAAAAATATAGTAGCAATGTTGTCAAAGCTGTGAAAATTAACACGCATTGTTCGGAAAATTTAAATATTTCATTTTTCTCTGCCAACCCGTATTTGAGCAATGTGGTTAACTATACAGTATGCACCAGGACTTCCCCGGTTGTTGGGAGAGACTCGTGAGAATTGGGACATTAGAAGGGTTGCAATTTTATTCTTACAAGTACGCAAGCAAGGTATACGCATAGCATTAAAAAATATTTCCCCGACTAGATTTTAGATTGCAATGGTTACAAATGGAGTCTATCTCATTGTATGTATTTTCATTTAGAGCATTTATTCTGGGCAAGGGCAATGACCTATCGAATGATGAAACTTTGATATCTAGTCATACAAAAATGCAAAATATATGTTAAGAAGTTATGAAAAAAATCATAAAATTGCGGGATAAACACAAATTACAAGCGAGTTCACTTATCTAAATCCACCTTATTTTCTCTACAATTAAAACATTTCCGCCGGGAATCGAACCCGAATGTCTCGATGCAAAAATCGCCTACACCACTGAGCTTTACATTTTCAATCATTATTAATACGTATTTTCGAAATAACAATCTGGCGCTATTACTTCCGTGTCAATAGTCATTTAATCACTGTTAACCAATGTATTCCGAGAATCAAGTAAAAGCATTTCAATTCATAAATAGGTATAGCATAAAACAAGCAGGGAAAAATAAACTGAAAACTGGGACAGGCAGTGAAATTACTCATAATTAACCCTTGCGATCGCCGACCAAATAAACACACATACGTGTGTTCAAAGTGTACATTGATGTGGCGTTATTATGGCGACTGTTTTTTACCGTCGCCGTAGACCACCATCATTATTGTAGCTCCAAGTTTCCAATCGTAATGTTCACTCTAACGTTCATTACTTGCTTTTTAACGGTCTAATACATCCTGATATAATCCATTAAATATAAACAAATACAAGTTATAAAAGGAAAAGCATTCATTTCGCATATGGCATCAATCGCTCCGAGTAGCCGTAGACAATTCAATAACTTTCTTAATTTATATTCATCGAGTCACTGCGCGAAGTAATATATGGTACCGAAGGCAGATTGATATCAATGAAAAGTCGCATAGCCAATGAATGTTATGTAAACCTGAACTATGCACACGTGGCGTGGCAGCTTCGAACAATGGCATTTAAGGCATGGCGTTTTAAACGGCAAGCATAACTTGAATATTTTCCGTTAATATTTGCTTTGGTAAAAGATCCAACGCGAGTGGAATCTCGAAGCGAACGGAATATAATTGTGGTTAGTCTCATGGTGCAAAAGACAAACACTTATAGGTCAAATGCAAATACAAGTCGCTTGTTGCGTGTCTCGTTATTTAAGCAGTGGCCTCTTGTTGCTCAGCGCACGAGAACAAATTGCAAACGTCATAACGCTAGTTTTGAATATTAATAAACGCGGATAAATGATTCCGCTTAATGCTTTACCATTTACTTTGTCCAGCGACTCACAAAGTGTAAAAGTTTTCACATCCAGAAGATGTGCACATTCTTTCAAGAACCTTATTCAGAAAACATACCCCGGTTTTGGTTGTGATAGAAACTGGACAAAACAACTGGTAACTCGATAACAAAAGCTATAGGTAATTGGAAGTAAGACTAATAATACATTTATAGCGAAAGGAAAGTTTGAGAAGCGTCGGGTTTGTGCGTGCTTACGATCTTGCGTGACATGTAGTCGTCTAATGAATAATAAACAGCACAGTGGCGACTCGCTACTCATTCATATCCATCCACAGAAGGATACCTATATTCTTTTTACATAAAGCGATTGAATGTCAGCTTAAATTGTCCACAATATTGGCTGTGGCCCGTATAAATTTCATCGATTCTCACTCGGCAAATCAACGAGCGTAGGCATCGGTTACCAGGAGACAAATACATAATAAATTTTCATGCACTATACTCGTACGTCGGGCATAAACCCACAATGTAACCAGTTTTTCTTTTACAGTGAAAAGCACTTCGCGTGATATCGTTAAAACTATTATTTTAATTACTTTCATTGTATGTAGGAGGGTCGTTAGCTTTTCGTCGGACGATTCATTTTACAGGTTTAGTAGTTTTCGCGACAAACGTGGTGCTTATCGACCACCTCGTATTTCTGATGGCGATAACGGTTCGTCCGGTGCCTCGGTAATGACTTACGAAACTATTCAATACACAGACGTATCTACAAATATAGAGGTCATAATTACTCGTTCACTGGAAGATCAATAAAAGCGGGCAACGCTCACTAGGCACATGCATAATGAACGAAGTCGGTAATCAAGCTTTGGGCGATTTCGATCAGGAACACATTTTACGGGTATTCGTTTTTTACTTTGACTCGAAATCAATATCAGACGAATAATAAAGTGATACAGTACTTGGGAGTATTAGTTAATACGTGTTTAGTTCAGGCTTCGCAAGCACGGTGCGACTAGACGAAACATATTAATATTAATTGAGCAGTGCAGTGTTCCTCGTCTCGCGTCGGGTACTTATTTTGTATGAATTGTTCGTCCTCTGATCGGTAGGAACAGAGCTAAGACGCGGCCGCGGCTTCCGTTTTCATTCTTTAAAATCATCGGCCATGACGTGATTTGCCATTGTCGCCGGCACCGGTCGTTACTACGTGAACTGTTTAAAAACATTCGCAATCTGCCTTGCGGAGCTTTTAACTATTTTCTTGGCATTTAGTTTTTTGGGTTTCCTTTTGTAGCATCATACAAAGCACATTGAAAACAAATGTTCCGACACGTTTTGGTAGAGTTTAAATGCCAACGGTAAACAAAGCTATAAATAAACATTTTTGTATGGAAATCGCTGCGAAACGTGGAACTTGGCTAAGTGGAACTTTTCTCAGGACGGAGAAGTCATACAAATGAGGCGACCAATGGCACAATTGAAATTACGCTGGAAAAGTATGAATTGTGAAATTTACAATTCTTCGTATAACTCGATTGAGTGACGTCGTCCAAGGCGAGAGCGGAGAAGTTTCTAATTAAATATTAAGGGTGTCAATGAGCAGCTGTGGGCTGGGGAGACTCGGCTTTCACACTTAACTCTGATAGGTATGTGGAATGCAAGGCCGTTGTACCAGGCGCTTGGCGCCGAGAACGGTGGTTCTGTTCGCCGGGAACGTTTTATACAGGTTCCGCTCGATCAATTTGCATTGAAAATCTCCACGAGTGCTAATTCCACCTAACATTCTATATTTCCAACTGTTTCTATTGCCTACACGATTTGTGATGTCAACAACATACTCGTTCGGCACCCGGTTTCAGCTGCTTTATTACAATTCAAATAACTGAACACAAATAATGAAAGTTATATTGCAGTTTAATCAGGAATATGCGAAAGTCTTAATTAAATTTTAGTGTTTCTTTATGTAATTTAATGGAATATTAAAAGTTGCGGATTGAAACTACTCAATAGAATTTTTAAGCGTCAAACTTCTTTCAAGCTAAGTTAAGCTTTTACTTAACTTATACCCCGTCTGTGCTTGTAAGTCTGTCTGTCTTTCACTCGCTGGTATGCGATTGAACAGAAAGTTAGGAAACCTATACAGGTACATAATATATTCGATAACAATGTCATAATATAACATCGTAGAGATGATCTGGTGACGAAGCTGAAAGTTATAGAAACTCCACCACAGCACAACATAACATAAACCACTCAGGTTTTAAATAGAGATTTCTTTCTAAACTATAGCTGTGTTTAATAACATTGATCTGCATGTATAGATTACATATTCTTTCTGATTCGACTCCGGTAGCATCACCACCACAGCTACTTCTGCCTAACAACTCATCTGCGATCAACAATAGAATGTAGACAGACTATTGGTACCACCATCGTGTCTCGTTCGCTAAATTTTATAAAAACAAAAACAACCTGCTTGTAGTGTCAGGATGGATTGTATAAAGAGTAAAGAGCTTTTTGATTTGAAAATGTTATTTGTGTATATGCAAACCGCTGTTATCAACATCCCCCACTACTGTCACTAATGTTTGCTTGCGTCCACTTAGAGTTTATATTGCTCCTACGACGGAACTATTTTAATAAAACTTGGTTAGTATTTGATCCCAGATATTACGGCTTGCGTATTTATAGCACATTTTATAAGGAACGAGAACATTTAAAGCTCGAAATTTAAAAACTTATAGTAATTATTCAAACTTCGATATTGCAAGTAAACTTGCAGAATTGATAGTAATCATCGTAATTTTTTATGTTGATATTTTACGAAAAATGCGAGTTGTGTTTAAAAATGTCTTTCCATACGAGTATTGGGCCACTTAACACCAGGTGCACTGAACAGGACTATGGCGAGTTTCGCACATCTAACAAAAAATTGGATATCACCGTTGAAAGTGGTCAGCGAGCTCATATATCTTATGTTTCCGCCGAAGTGCAGAATTTAGAGTGCATGCGGTACGTAGTCGATAGTGAAAAACAATGCAACGCGCGGTCGGTATTTTCGCTTCCAAGAGCGTGCGGCTTCGTAAAAATATTACACCATCCATCACCGATACACCTCGTTAGAATAAAACACCGGCGCGCGGTTTCCAGTATCTCGTATTATTCATGGCATCTATTGATCATAGCTGCAATATGCGCATTACTGTTACCTGTTGCAACAACCCAAAACGTTTACGTGCACGCACGTTGACTGCTTAGTCTGTCTTCCAACTGACGGTGCCACTAACGTTATATTTAATTCAAATGTTTTCGTGCAACGACTCCCTTCCGATTCGTTGAAAGGATTATTGCATGCTGCAGGTGAACATCATTTATAGAGATGGACGCATTATTGATGGCTCCGTGGGGTCTATGCACGATTGTTAGGTAGTGATTGTAAATGTTGAGTATCGACATTTCATGTTCCGAATACGTCTAATTCTAATGGAATTATTAAAACAAGTGTTGCTAGGACGGAGCTAAATGGAAGAGACTTGAATTGAGTTAAACGATATTATGTCAAGCAGACAATTACAGATAACCAACTAACCTATTAATTACTACCGATAACTTATGAAATCAATACACATATATAATACTTAATGTTTCTAAGAGAAATATGTATTTTATATATAGTTCAAAGCAATAGGTCACCATAAATTTGCATACAAAAGTTGGTTATGTAGTCTACATACATGTATTATAAAACTGATAGCTAAGGAACCATTTGCTGCACACGCTTAAGTCCGGGACAGAAACGTAGCAGATAGGTGCCGTCGCCGCACTTCAACAACACATTTTTTTTAACCTAAAAACTACTCCCGGTTAACGTTACCCAAAATGCTAATAACAATTGCAAACTACACTGCACAATAGCGGCTGGATCCACCGCATAACTTTATCATCATAAAAAGTTTAAAACATTTTGAATTATTTGTACATAATAAATTTGTACCTTCATTCTATAAAAAATATGATCAATTGTCCGCAGATGCAGTCTGGGTCGTGCAACTAAATTTATAAATCATCATTTGAATTTCCTAAAGCCTAAGGTAACTAACTTCTGTGCTGAGGATATTTCATAGAAAGATTACTTCCAGTGCCAGTTTATAACATTACCAGTTGATATAGTGCCGTGGACGGCATTCTAGTGGCTCGTAAAGTTCTAAATAGCGATTAAATGAGTTTCCTCTTACAATTATTTCCATAAATTTTGAGTTAGTAAATGTGATACTGAACTTACATAAAATATTTTCATAATAGGCTTGCCTCCTGTATTTTTTCATTTTAATACCGCTATCAAGTTAAACAAGCATTCTGTGGCATTATGAAATGCGTTCTATAAGATTCTTTTTCATACAAATCAGCTTATATGCAGCGTTAACTTTATGTAACAGTTATTCATAGTAATTTTGACTTACAAATTAGACTAGCTTCCATATATGGACATAGGAAAATAGCCAATCACTTTCTTACTAAGTTAAACTTATACTTTCAACTAGATTATATAAAATGTCCAGCAATAAATTTGAAAGCGTTTTGCAAAATCAAAACCAGTTCTCGTCTACTCTTTCAGCGTGTCGTCTAAGTGCTGGCATACGCCACGTTAATTTACGCTTTAACGCATATCTATGAAAAGGCAGACGACGGAACCACATTTAGTTCGCTCATTTTTCCTAAATAGGTAAACTCTGCTTCAACAGTAATAGACCTAGAACATTAAAAGAAAAAACATTTCAAACAGTTTAACAATTTGGTCATGCGCAAGAAACTAATGCAAAATTTGAAAAATCGTATCGTAGTTACATATAAAAACTTAATTAATTTATTGTATTATTATTAAATTTAACGCTTCCACGAAAACGGTTTCCGTTACAAAAATTGTTACACCAATACTTGTTTTCCTCTCATGACACGCTTATAAAGTTTCACAACAATATGCCTGCCCATAACACCATGTACCGACATATTAGATGCATGTATCACATGCATTCCATCTGATGCTAAGTGGTCACTACAGCCAACGTATACTCGTGTACAAGCCTATAACCAACACTAAGCACACTAGAGTAGTACTTCTAATCTAATTGTGATCTAATCTCAGATTAAATTCCTCTTGCACTAGTGCAGGCTGTTTCAACCAAAACATTACTACTAAGATACAAGTATACACGATTCAACTGGCTCTCTCCTCCACATGGTAACCATTTAGGTGGTTAAGAAATAATGGAATGAAAAAGTTTTAATAAATATTCTTTAAGAATTTAAGTACTTAGTTAAAATAATAATAATTTGATAGTGTGGTCTTTTTATTGAATTTGATTAAACAAATCTATTAAACACCTCCTCGAAAATAGTTTAATGATATGCAACGTCCCTAGAAACAATATAATTGTAATCATATTTGAGTACGTGTTCAAACCAAGAAGTATCTTAAACCATTGGTTCTATTACCAACCCGCTCTTCCCATATAGTATGAACCTTGTATAGGAGTAGGTATATATGCATGCAGTGGTTAGTTATGTTAGGATATAATAACCTAATACAATAAGCCGGAGATAATTTTATTTCTTGGCGTGTAGCGCACCGACCGATATAATGGAGTCGATCTAGAGCTAGTTTTCAGTGGTCTTAGAAGCTTTCAAACCGAAAAACATGTATCATGTCTCGTACTAACTTATCGTTATCATGTAGAAATAGTACCTTGAAATATTTGTAGAACTAACATTAGCTATTCAATTCAGATACATGTTTCGGTGGATAATAGTTACTCGTCTAATGACGGCGAGTAAGTCACACATTCATACTTTTTGCTAAGAAAATTTACAATACAACATTGTGTGATTATGCCTACATCTTGTCATTTACTAGACAAAAAGCACACATGCAAAGGTTGTTGAATAACACAATCTATGACACTTGCATCTCTGTGTCTCCGTCTGTGTTATTTGTGCACATAAATATCACATAATTATTGATGTAATATTTGACTCACTGTCTAATCTCGGTTGTATTTTATCAAATTACTAAACGAATCTATATAAATAAATTAAATTAAAATCTGTGATTTCAAAATAGCAACTTTTTGCTTATTGCGTATAATAATATACACGATACCTGTAAAAATGCAATTAAAAAAATGACTATATGTCTGTCTGTCGGTCTGTCTGTCAGTCTGTTTGGCTGAGGTAATCTTCTAAACGGCTGAACCAATTTTGGCGGGACTTTCATTGGAAGATAGCTAAAGGTTTGAGGCGTAAGTTAGGCTACTTTGTTTTTTGAAAAATGCATTGCAATGAAAAATGCACGCTCAGCGCGGATACCACTTATGTTTAAATATGTACTCCTTTTGACTTCTTAAACGCGAGTAAAACCGGGGGGACCGGCTAGTATTAAATGAATTTCGAAATATAGTATGATGCTAAGGTAACAAAATACGTCAAGAAAGCTACTGAAAAGATAATCTAGTTTAGCAACATAGTCCTAAGAAAACAAGACCGATAATGTTAGACTTAACTGATCTTATAACTTTAGATTTAGTGACATATATACCTACTACATATATTATTTTTCACAAAACGTGTGAATTGAAAAGTCTTATATTATTAGATTATTTTCACTATACCTAGGTACCTAGTACCTACTGCAGACTAAGCGGGTTCCACGATTCGTCAATTATGCCTAGCCGGCTGACGTTATGACACAATGATACATGGAGTTTTTAAAACCGTGTGAAACTTGCTTAACAAATATAAACAAAAGGAAAACCTTACAATATAGCATTTCATTCCACTATAGCATAATATATGCTATATAGCTATGGGCGTAAATATGTTTACTATTACTGAGTTTGTTAAGGGAGTGGGATCCAATACGCGAAAAAGAAACGCCTAGGCTCCGTAAAAACGGAAATTAAGGTGAACTGTTTGATTTCCTTCTAGGACGAAAAAGATCCTCCTGCTTAAATAAATTTATTTTTCTCGCCTACACTAAGCGGGAGGGGTCCAAATCCCTAACCCGCTAAACTTATATACTTATATATTGCTGCCGACCTCGAATTAACTCATAATGTATAACTATGTATAATCAAACTCCCCTCTTATTCTCACGTGAAGTTAAAATTAAATCAATACAAGACAATTAAATCACAGGACTTTGTTTCGAGTTCAGTTGGCATTTAAATGCCAATATATTGTCGAGGTATCACTGAACGATCAGACTTATTAATCTTTTTTCCGAAGTTATTATACCAGGGGAGTAGTCTTAGTGTCTGTACTTGTCACCTCGCGAAGCAGAATATTATGTGCTCATTGAAATTAGTTTTACTAGATTGGTAAGTTTCTCGGGCGTCCGGCGTCTTCCTCCAGTATTTCCATATTTCCGAAGCTCATTTGGATACCGTGCCACGATCTTTTGATGGCCGAGGTATTAGTGCTCAAAGTACTTTTCGAGTACATACTCACTAGGGTACCGCAACAGGTTTTAATCAAAACCTTAGATTCCGAGGTACTACGCTGGCTTCGGTGAATTCTTGATGAAATTACCTTGTGAATATACAAATACGGGGTGGACCTCTCTTGGCACTTACGAAACTTCAAGTAAAATTAATGTGTCCCTAATATTGATATCACCTCGTCTTGAAAGTGTTAAATATTTTAGAGCAAGGAAATGTTTAGTCTACGTGTATTCTTGTAACTGTGCTGTTTAAATTTAACCTGGTAATGACTATAGTTTCTTTTCTTGTGGCTAATACCTTGGCTATAAAACCTCAACGACGGTTATTTGACAAATTTAAACGGAGTGTCGTTAAAACGTGTCACGTTTGAAAGCATTCCTTTCGCGTAGATAAGTTGCACTACATTATCGAAGTAGTGCGAAGCATTCGTTAGCAAGCCAAACGAGCATCCGCCGGTGAAGTTATGCTTTGATAGCCATGTGAATTTCACGTCAAACCGGGCCGGTACAATTTTATGCATGTTATGCAATCGAAACGCTCTTTCGTGACTAAACATTTTAAGCAGTTTATCGACGACCACAAAGTATCGCCTCTTTGACGTCCATATTTTTTATAAGAGAACGAGCATCCGCCCAATGTCCCGCTTGAATACATATACCGGTATAGCTTTTTGATAACATTGAACTTTAAATACTTTTGTAATAAACGTTGTCTTTGTTACTCCCAATGAAATAATGAAGCTTTTACAAAAGGTGTAATCCCAATAGGCTCAGTACTTTCAAAAAATGGTTGGCACACGCAGACAAACACCCAGTCAAGATTACGTTGTGACTGGTACCCTAAACACTAACAAACATTTTGTTACAACATAAACGAGCACTTGACGTTAGAAAATAGCAGTTATTTTGAACTTACAAATTTTACTCATTTGTACCGACACAAAAAATATACCACGTACATATTTACCGTGATTTACTCACACTAAACAAGGTCCAAACATTAAAAAGAAATAACTTATGTGCACATTAAGGCGCACGACGACAATAATATGTTTCCTCGGTCCGGAGGAACGAAATGATAATGCTTGCATCTGCATACTGTCTGTACTCTACCTACCGCTCACACCAGCGCAGTCACTTTTCACTGTCCTCGTTATTTCCTAACGCATCTATTTCGCTCATATACGACGTACTACGTATATGATTTACTTCAGAAACCGTGGATATAAGGTGAGAATAGTGTATCTTTATATCTCTTATTATCCAAATTAACTGGTTTGTATTTGTGTTGTGGTATTAATATGATGTACTAGTTTAAATTAACTAATTAGAATAGTTTGTTTTAGGACACTAGGGCGTTTTTTAGCTGACTGCCCACTAAAAGCTCTTTTATGAACTAACATTTTTTGATTTATTTATTACTTTATTTTTGAGTTTACAATTCAATTTTTGGAGAATAATGTTATCTAAGGGGGGTAAGGGGGAGAACGGCAATATCACCTGGCTGACCCCAACTGTCAACCTCACCTGCACGCGCCGGTATTCGTACATACGAACTACTGGCGGCGATGATGCAAACTCATCGTGGTGCCCCCTGCTAGATAACGGACGAGGCTCTGGCGACCGAGCTGTGGCGGTATAACCACTACCCTAGCAGGGAAACCTACTAGAAGAGGCTTCAGCAGCCTGGGGGTTTAAATGATCCCCAAAAGGTCTGGCGCAGAAGGCAAGGGGAAACCACTGCGTCTAATTTCCCAAGAAAGTCATCATGGAAGCACAGTTACATAGATCACGATTGCCATGTGAACCGCTTAGCAACCGGCGCCGCTCTGCGTCCGGGGCAGGCGGTGGGAAATGGGCTACCGGCCATGGAGCAGCAGGAGACCAGGCTCTTCATGGAAATTCTGTTACTGGAATATCCGTTAAGCTACGCCAAATCCAGACGATAGGAACATGGAATGTGCGTGGCCTACTTAGCCCTGGAAAGCTTAACATCTTAGAGAAGGAGATTACCAGATGTGGTGTGAACATCTGCGGAATTTGCGAAACGCACTGGAAAGGCAATGGATATTTACTGACTGATTCTTATGCGATATACTTTTCAGGCAATAACGACACTAGCCGAAATGGGGTGGCTGTACTAATACCCGCACACCAAAGAAATTGTGTGATAGGTTATGAGTCCGTAAATGATCGCATAATCAGTGTCAAATTGAGAGCATCACCAGTGAATTTGAACGTCATCCAGATTTACGCCCCTACCAGCACTGCAAGTGACGAAGTTCTCGATGGTTTCTATTCTGAACTGGAGAACACCATTGCAAAGGTCCCGAATCGAGAGTCGCTCATCATATTGGGTGACTTCAACGCTAAAATTGGAGCGAATTCCCATCATCTTAGCAACTGTGTAGGAAAATTTGGACTTGGAGTACGCAATGAAAGAGGAGAGCGTCTCATACAGTTTGCAACAGAAAATGACCTGGTTATAGTAAATAGTCAGTTCCAGCATCATCCTCGGAGGCTATACACTTGGACGTCGCCAGATGGCAGATATCGAAATCAAATTGATTATATTCTGATCAGATCGCGTTGGAAAACATCTTTCAAAAATGCCCATACTCTACCCGGCTCGGACTGTGGATCAGACCACCAACTTCTGATATCAAAATTTAAATTAAAACTGAAAGCGGCTAGAAGTCTTGGAAAGCAAAAACGGATTGAAGTAAAAGACAAATCAAAGTTTCTTGCTGCCGCCAAACAAAGTTGGGAAGAATGGGCTACAAATAACTCTAAGGAGACACCTGATGCACTGTGGGATCGAACTAAGACTTTAATTAAAGAGTCTGTTTTGATCTCTGAAACACCAAGCACAAGACGCAAACGGCAGCACTGGATGACAGACAGTACACTAGGCCTAATAGAACAAAGACGCAGAATGAAGTCATCGGGGGCAAAACTCGGAGACATAAACAGAATGTCAGCTCAAATTCAAGCAGAATGTAGGCGAGACTATAACACCTACTTGCGCAATATCTGCGAAGAAATTGATGCTCACGCCGGCAGAAACGAGTCCAGAGATCTGTTTAACAAGATTCGCATGATCACAAAATCCTTCACCACCAAGACTTGGGCTATTGAAGACACTGATGGTAGAGTCGTCAATGAACTGGACCACATATCTCAAGTTTGGAAGAGTTATTGCCAATCCCTGTTCCAAGATAGCCAATCGGAAAACTATCCTGATATAAAACCCGAAAATGAAGACTTGGAACCAGACATTCTGAGGTCTGAAGTCACAGCTGCCATTAAGCATCTAAAAAACAGGAAAGCCACGGGAATAGATGCAATCCCGATAGAGACTATAAGAGCCTTAAGCGAAATAGGAATAGACATCTTCCATACCATCTGCAACAAGATATGGCTCACGGGAATATGGCCGACAGAGTGGACTCATACAGTCTTTATTCCTCTGCATAAGAAAGGTTCAACAAAGAAGTGTAACAACTACCGCCTTATTGCACTCATATCTCACGCTAGCAAAATAATGTTACACATTCTTAATGAACGACTAAAAGCGTTCTTATCAAAGGAGATCGCACCAGAACAAGCCGGGTTTGTAAAGGGAAAGGGCACTCGTGAACAAATCCTCATTGTTCGCCAGATTATTGAGAAGGCCCGAGAATTCAACAAACCTACTTATATTTGCTTTGTTGACTTTTCTAAGGCGTTTGACTCGGTAAAATGGCCAAAACTGTGGAATACTCTGCTGGACATGGGCACACCTAAACACCTAGTGTATCTGCTGAGACGTCTGTACGAAAACGGGACTGCTTCTGTTCGGACAGATGAAATACTATCTGAAAGTTTCCATCCTAGTGCAGGAGTCAGACAAGGATGCATAATATCACCGCTCCTGTTCAATACCTACACAGAGATTATAATGCGTGTTACCCTGGAAGACTGGACCGATGGTGTTAGTATTGGTGGCCGCAAAATTGCAAATCTGCGGTATGCAGACGATACGACCTTGTTTGCGACCAGTATTTGCCATATGGAAGAGCTACTTCTCAAAATGGAACGCGTGAGCCTCGAGTTTGGATTGAAGATTAACCGCAACAAAACTAAGATAATGGTCATAGATCGAGCCAATAATAACTCGCCAGAGATCACTAAGATTGCGAGTTGTAACGTTACTCAATCATACGTATATCTTGGTGCTTTAATCTCTAACAGTGGCGGATGCGTAGATGAAGTGAAACGACGCATGGCAATGACCAGAACAGCAATGGACAAGCTGAAAAAAATATGGCGGAAAAGAAACATTACCAAAGCCACTAAGACCCGGCTCGTTCGCACACTTGTGTTTCCCATATTTTTATATGCTGCGG
>DWPV01002932.1:0-16169 GCA_018251915.1 Urbanus proteus proteus
GAACACAGCAGTGGTTAACACTGCCGTTATAAGGCAGAAATAGATGTGGCGGTGGTGCCGCCGAAATCGAACTACATGGGGTTCTATTACTTTGAAACCGCTAGTACAAACAAACAAACAGTATTGCCCTCGGCAATGAATTCCATGCGTATGTATGTTTGTACTTATCTATGTAGAAATATTTGTATGTATCTTTCGTGTTTTTTGGTATATTCTATAACTCTAACGGCTCAATGGATTTTAACATTAGCAAAAATTTCATTACATATAAGATGCTACCATGATAAGTCGTTGAAATCATCACAATTAGATATGGGAGTTATAAGTTGTTTCCAAATATATACAACGATTGCAAATAATTATTCAAGAAGCGCCTTTTTACCATAAAAACATGGAAGATAAAGACAATTTACATATACATACATAGATTGTTGCAAAACCATTAGGTATTTCACACAAATTCGAAGTAGGCGTAGCGGGCGCTAAACGCCGTGCATAATAAGCAACTTAGGTCACTAGTATGATATTTTATTTTATAGTACCTACGCGTAACATAAGTCTGCTTGCACGCGGAAAGGCGTGCGTAAAGTGCGGGCATAGGTCACACTGTGCTATAAAAATACTTACGTCTCGCTGTCTTCTCGCCATGAAACGCAACGATGTTCTTATTATTTTTACTTGGAAGGCTCTCGTCTAAGCCAAACCCAATGTTCAGTTTTTTAAATTCTTCGGATTCTGCAAACTTGCGCATTCCATCGACGCCGTTGATTTCTTCGTCTATAAGAGGAAATCAATTATTTTATGCTTTATTCATAATCTTGATGAAGGAGCAAACGAGTATGCCAGCTAATAAGTAAGTAAGTAGTAAGTCCTGGAAGGTAGCTGGTGGCCACTGTCGTTCATCCTTGATCGCCATCTAGGATCAACCCCAAATAAGAAGACAGCCCTACCTAGACCACAGCTAGTTTGCTACTTCTGAGGACTAACACACCAGAAGACAGCAGGATTTAAAGTTGCAGTAATTAGTCAGGAACAGGAGAGTCGAACAAAGAGTTGTATAACCTTTTCTACTTCTGATATTTCAATACACTTACCAGGCACAAAACTGATATGCACCGTTCTTTTCAGCGTCATCCCTCTTTCTTTCAGGTTCCTCACGGCTTCCAAGTGCAACATGCCAACACTCTTCATGTCTTGCGTACCACGGGCATATATGTACCCGTCTTCCGCGATGTGAGCTTCGAAGGGCGGATAGGTCCAGAACTCCTGCAATTATTTAAATGGTTTAGCAATTAGACTAGTGCTGGCTTTGGATCGGAAGGAGGGAGGAACCCCGTGTGTTGGGGCCTAAGGGCACTATTATCATCAACGCATGCCTTAAAACACGCAATATCTTCCATCTTATATATACATAGTTGTAAGAATTGGTAAAGGGCGCCAAATGTGATTAGCTCAGGGCGCCAAATGTGTGACTTCACCGGGGCGCCTATGTAGATGGCTAAGGTCGGCCCTGCATTAGACAAATGAAAAAGGTTTTTTTTTTATTGAACCTAACAATAAAGTAGACGGGCTACCTAAAGAAGGCACCGTCGCTTAGATATGGACTGCACCTCTATTGTTTTTAAGTTCGGATAAGATCTTAAGGTTAAACTGAACATTCAAGACTGAACTTGAGGTTAAAATTCAAGACAGATACGCTTGTGATTTTAGAATTAATTATGTCGAAATAGAATAAAATTTGTTTGCAGGATTTTCTTAATTCAAAATACATTTGAAATTTAATAAAATTGTTTGATGATAAAATTATATATTTACATTATAATTACTTATCTTCACATTAAAGCCTTGTAAAGATAAGTCATATGGGTACCTACCTAACTAAACAAGCGAATGTTGCGACATAAACTTTATATTCGTCTTTCACATAAGTACCTATACATTAATTAGAATAAATAAAAGATACTAAAGTTTTTACTGTAATATTTTAACAAATTCACGATATTATTACTGATATATGTATGAATTACAAGAAAAAGTCCTAAATAATAAGCTATTTTATCACTACTCATATTTCTGGACCGATTTATTTATTTCGTGTGATATAGTACTCACACACAAACAAACCAACTGATACCCGCATATTTTGGATTTAATAAGTCCAACGCGTTAAAAAGCTATTTGCAAATTGATGTTTAGAATATGCTCTTATTTTTTTTCTGAAATAAGTAATTTAAAAGATTATAAAATATTATTTTTATATCCCTCGGGAGTATTATATTTTTCCGTGATGAAATTCTGTGTCCTTTACCAGACCCGTGGCAATGCAAAAGTTATTTTCTATCCCCCGGGAGTAGTACCTATATTTTTTCGTAATGAAAGCTACTCTATGTCCCTTTCCGGAGCCTTAGCAATGTGTGTTAAAAATTTCATAACGATCGATTATAGCGTGAAGACGTTACAAACAAACAAACGGACATTATAATAATTAGGATTACCTATATAGATATAGTAGGTACATACCTCGTAAACTGGCACAACATCCATATGAGAGTTGAGAAGTATGGCTGGAAGTTCTGGTTGGGTACCAATCCATGATATCACCACTATTGGCTTTTTCGGGACCAGCTCATACACTGCCACGGGCAAATCTAAGAGCTTGGCTTGCTTCTGCAGGAATGTCACACAATCACCTGTAATATAAATCGCCAATTTGTTATACATGTTACATTTGTTATGTCTTTATAAAATACTAGCTATTCCCCGCGGTCACTTGTGTTTAAAAAGTAAAAATGAAAACATATTTAAACGTAACTGAAATCCCATTCTCCCGCGAAGGTGCGTGTGAAGTGAGTGTTAATGCTTTTTTTCAAAATTAAAAGAGTCTTTGTTACGCCAGTAAAAGTCCCGTCAAAATAGGTCCATCCATTTAGAAGATTAATGAGCATGTACATTTGCTACTTCAATAAGATAAAAAAAAATGATTACAAAATGATCTCAACATTTAGCCATCCACTATAACCTATAATTCTAACCTTGCTTGACATTGTTTAACTTTGTAGATCAGTTGCGATAAGTTGCGGGGCTATACATTATACGCCATACGTTATGAGAATAATAATCCTAGTTAATCCTTAATTGCCCTCGATATGGTAACTGCATACGTTTTAAGTAATTTTTGCAAACTCATCTAGAAACATTACTAGGCAAGAACACGATAAGAATACCTATCGTGGCTAATTTCTTGTTAATTTCCAAAATTTTGGAAGGTATATTTAAAAAGCTTCCTTTCAAACAAACATTCCGGATTATGTTTAGTAAAACCTCACATTTTCATGCCAGAACCTCTGAACTGACTTAATATAATCGAATTGTGATAATGTCTACAAAATAGTGATGAAAATAATTGTAGAGCGCTTACCTACTGATAAAAGTACACTTGTATTGAATTACACTTGAAGAATTACTATGTTAAGGTGTTTAATATGTTATTAATATATGAGTATGAATGAAAAAGGAAGAAATAGCCCTATAATTACTTTTTATATAATTCAATTTACGAACTTATTTTCATCGTACTTAAATACTTTTTTAAATGACATATATACGTTTAGAAATTATTTATTTATGTTTATTTATGTCGTTATACACGGGATAAAATAAAATATAAAAATTGATGTTTTTATATTTTTATAAATTGGTAAGGCAACTGCCACCCGTAGATTTCTACAGTCATGACCAGATAAAAAGTCCTCCCTGGGGTTCGCCATGGATCTCTTGATAACCAAGCTAGAACGAGTCCTATAAATCTCTATCTTATCAAATCTTTCAAACCAGAACACTACAGCGCTTAACACTTCTGTAGGGTAGAAATAGATGTGACGGTGTTGCCCTTGGAATCGCATCATGAGAGATTTTATCTTGTCAAAATGACTTAACTGTTACCATATGGCAAAAACCTATTGATAACAACTAATAACAAGCTATACATCGCATGGCAGTTTCAAAATATAATAGGATATAACGACGTTTAAAAACTAAGTAGCCTTTAGTTACGCTTTATATCATCAGCTATCTGCCACTGAAGGTTCTTTCGTAATCGGTTTAGCTGTTTCGAAGATTAGTCAAAGCAAACAGCTAGACAGACATTTTTTTTAATAATTGCATTTTTGTTATAGATTAGGTTGACAATTTTAGACAATTTTATTTTATTCATATTGATATATATAAAAAACTAAATACTCACTGTAATCTACATTCGGGTGAACACTGGGTATTCTTAAATATTCTCTAAACCTTTGAATAACTTCATCGTTTTCCCATTCACAGGACATTTTGAACAACTCTATGTAACACCTTATACGATACTGAGCGTACTTATTGGTAGACAGATAATTTATAAGTAGATACATTTTATCAGTAAACAGACTTCTTTACCATATGCAGAATATTAAACATTCAATATATGCATAACTTATTATTTTTTGTTTGTATGTATTGACTATTTTTATTTTGCCAAATGATTATTTATAGGTTCATTTATCTTGTAGAACATACGGATGCATTTGTACCTAAATAAGTAGGTAACTACAGACAGATATTAAAGTGTTATTTAATTAATAAGTAACAATAATTTTAACTTACTTAATAAAAATTGCGCCAAGTGCATAGTATTTTATTAAGAGTGAAGTAAGCAACAATAGTAGGTATGTACGTACTAGATACTTACCAAGAAATAATAAACGAAAGAAAAACTTATTTTAATGTAGGTACCTATTGTAGCCTATCTAAAGAGTTGTTGTGCCACATACCTGTATCTATAACATTATCTATATACTGAATTTTAATTACACGTGTACCTTAATTAATGAAAAGTGTAAATGAATGTCAAGTTACAGTTAAATAAATATGTAGCACTTTGCACAAGTGGTGAATACACCGTTAAAACGCCTGACAAATATTATTCGCATCACGTAAAAAAGAATTTGCTAAGAAGTCACCTTTAACTGTATTAATTGTGTAAAACCATTTAAAAATATTATATAACGACTACATTAGGTACCTACGGTGGTGTTTTCTTCAATAATTCAGAAAAATAAAAAACGTATTTTATTGTCCGAAATGAATTAGGTAGGTATCTACCTAGTATCTAATTTATTCTTGTTTACGTCATTTCATGTACCCCATTGCCATAATAATAAAAATATACTCAATATCACTTGCAGAAATGTTGTAAAATTTTTAGAAGGAAAAATAAAAAGATAATTAAGGATATGACAGAGAACGTTACAGAAACGGAACGTTATGAAATAGGCGCGAAACCCTCCTACGCGGGCCTTTCAAAAATCACTACATTCGCAACACGGGTCCCATACTGCTATCGGTCGCGCGCCTTTCGCCTCACGTCGCCGCATAAAAAAATAAACGTTCGAAATATAAAATAAACGCGCGTAAAGTGTGAAACGTTTTTAATCACAGATAAAAAATATTATAGTTTTAAAGTGATTGTGAAAATGGTTCGGAAAATCAGTGCATTCGTCTGCTGTCTTTGCGTTTTTGGTATTTCATTGAGTGATAGCGCTATATCAGCTGAGAGCGTAAGTTATACTTATTGAATATGATGTTGTTTATCATAAGGTTAAATTTTACAATTTTTCATAATTTTGTTTCTATGCAAGATATAAATATTTTTTAAAATATTATAATTTTATTTAGATACAAAATTACCTAGATACCTATTTAATCTATCTATTATTTATTTTTATTCCTTTGTTAAATAAACATGACACCAGTAAGTATGTATTTAAGTACTTAGCTACCTATTTAGTATTAGTAGGTAGTTAAAGTTGACTCATTAATAGTTATTAGAAATATATAGTCCAATATGGCGCTACAAGGACAATCAAGCAGTTGAAATTAAATATGTTTATGTGATTTTACATCTTGAGCGTCGTATTTTAATGACTTTGAAAAATTGTTAATTAGAGTGCCATTTAAAGAGCTATATTTAACTTCTTTAAAATTCAATTTGAGGCAACAAAAATTAGGACGTAAAAAAATCTGTTGTTTTTAACATACACATATTTGAAATCAATTTAAGATTTTTGGATTTGATTGAGATTTGACCCTTAAATCTTTACATATATCTACGAACTAATAAGGTACGTTAAAAAAAAACTTGTAAATATATGGAGCTTATAAATAAAAGGATATAAGAGAAGAGATACATCTCCGTGCTTCCTTTGTGTATTAAAAATATTTAATCCATCCATCAACCTATTGATGGTTACTGCAGGACATAGGCATGGCAATAGGGGTTTTTGCCAATGTCGTAGATTTTTTACTTTTAGTCGCCCTCCAGGACATCCACGGGAAGAGAGAAACTGATGCCAATCAACACAAACATTATACGACTAGCTATATAGAAATTCAATATTACCGACCTCACTTAAATCACATAAGTTGCTCTAGTTTCCAGAATCCGGCCTTGAAAGCGTGCGACTAGATCGAGTTGCCACTCCCGCGACAATCAGTCAGGGTCATGTACGCGTACATTGTCATAACTATACTTACTAAAATATATGACATAATGTTATGAACGTTGAGAATACTGTGACATCTTCCGGTGACTAATCTTGTAAACACTTCATAATTGTTAACTTGCAATAGGTAAACTATTTCGTATCGACAAAAAAAATCTGCTGCTACAATAGTTTTCTGGTCACTTACTTTTTCATACCTATCACGTCTATCTATAAAGTAAGCTGTAACTTATGATCCGTTCTTCAAGTTCAAATCTATATTTTTATCAAGAGGTAAGTAGGCAAATACAATAGTTTGTTATAGTCAACACAAGCACCAAAATTAGGTATGTAGATTGTAGACATGTGCTTAACTGCTTAGATGAGCACATTTTTTAAACATACATAGAACAACGAACTATATTATGTGAATTGAAAAGATATAATAGATTCATTGAACTATAATTCCGACAGAAAGTAAATTCTTTATGGCACGTCGGACGCCATATTTTGTCGTTGATTACCATAGACAAGTTCCTGCTTGGAAAATGGGGAAAACAACTGACCTTATAAGCGGACCCTATACATAAAGAAAATAAGATTTTCCGGTCAGTAGAACATGACATGGTGCACGCGTTTGACCCAACTAATGGCGTCTGACATCTAGATATTAGACTTGGCTCATTAGATTTGATATCGTGTAAATGCGGAGAAATTCGCT
Organism: Urbanus proteus proteus; assembly: GCA_018251915.1. Classification (NCBI taxonomy): domain Eukaryota; kingdom Metazoa; phylum Arthropoda; class Insecta; order Lepidoptera; family Hesperiidae; genus Urbanus; species Urbanus proteus. The sequence goes on from DWPV01002932.1 coordinate 7,240, forward strand.
GCTCATAATAACTTTCCTTTTGCTAAAAACGTGATTCAAATAAAATTAGTATCTAAAGAACTTGATTAAGATACATTTGCAAATCTCATGTTTATTCCCCATACGTTTTTGAAACTTTTGTACCTACTAAATTTGAAATTGTCCTCGTAAGCTAGAATTTTAAATTTCGTGACTTACAACTACTATATAATTACAATTAGTATTTAACGAGTATTCATTTTATTATTTGCTTAATAGTGCTTTCTTGATGAAGAAAACATTGTGAGCAAATCTTCCTGAATTTAAGACCTGAGATAGTTCTAAACAGTTCTTAATAGTGAAGTGCTTCTGCCGAGTTCTGCCAATCCGCACTTTGGCTAACCTAATGGACCAGCTTAATAAAATGAGGCAGGTCTAATTTTGAAAGAAGACTCATGCCCTATTGTGGTACAAAAATTCGTTGGTGATGACGATCAATTGACACGATGAACGAATGCAATTAGCAGCATGGTAAGGAGCATTAATATGAGAAGAAACCCGCTGGCAGGTTTATGTTTATTTATGATCATACCGGCTTTGAATTATCCAATTGTACTTACTATGTTCGTTATCGTAAAAACCGTAACTAACAACATACCTAATTGTATAAATTATACTTATACAGTTTATTACACCGTAGGTGACACTTTCTGGTTATATTACTTTTTGTTATGATGTCACTCTAATTAAGATTATGACAATTTTAACTATTTGTCCGATACGTAAAAAAATTAAGTGCCTATACCTAGTGAGAATAAAATACAAAACATAATGTATACAAAATACATAACGTACCTACACAGAAAAGGATTATTATAGTCACTTTAAGATCTTATAGAGCTGTTTTCATGGATCGAAGATGAATTTGCTAGATTCGCTTTCGAACTAATTATAAAGGAACTAAAAGAATGTTATCTTTTCCATTGTACCCATTTGTTCACGTCGTTTGATTTTAATTACTTATCAAAGTTATTGTTTTTTCGAAATATAAAAAGTTAACTACTTCTGAATAGGAAAATATTAAGTACTGTGTATTATCAAACCGCCTTATTTTGCATCGTTTAAAATAAAAATAGCATTTTATTTACGTAGATTAACTGCAAGTTTGTTTTAACCGTAACAATGTTGTTTAACCGATTTTAAAGTATTTTTAAAGGTTAGGCAACAATTTTTATCGATAAGTCTGACTTTTATGTTACCATTTGTTAAGTAAGCCAACTTTAATACCCAATGCGTAAGGTGAACAGAAATAGGTTACAGTAAAAGCACTTACCTATGCGATTTACTCGCATACGGCATTTAATGATGTGAATACTTGGAATGTTTAAATCGAAGTTATACACGAAATATTTCCCTTCCTTTAAAATTCCCCCTAAAAATCCCTTAAAATTTACACTAATACTCAGGTAAGTAGGTACTTATATTATATAAACTAATATTAACAAAATAATATTTGTAATCCTGATTTGAATTAACTCTATTATTATAAAAACAAAATTAAAATAATTTGAGCTTGCTTAATTTCCTAAGGGCATTTCCTTTTTGGGATCACTTTGCGATTGATAATACTTGCTATTGGATTTCTATTCTAATAATCTTGAAATTTTATACGATTGATTGATATATAGGTTTTACTCTTAGATCATGGGGGATCCTACATCTATGGTTTAAACTCGGTTAAGTAGCTGCAAAACATTTTCCCTCAGTTATTAAAGCCTTAAAGTTTTCTAAATAAAACACGTTACATGTACTTATCACGTACAAATGTACATAAATGACAAAAGTCAGGTGTCGCCAACAATTGGTGCGTGGAAACAACGCTAGAGAAAGTAAACGCATTCTACGATGCGATGCGCTTCGTTGTACCTACTACTGTTCCATGTACTGTGCCATGGTGTGCTAATTTCATATTATAGACAATAGGTTTATAACCATTTCCCAGTGTACAATTGACAGTTCTTTGAAACTATGGGATTAAATAGCTGAACCCCGCGGTTTCACCCGCGTTTGAAAAGTAAAAAAAAACGTATTGAAACAAAAATGTTACGCCTTAGACCTTCTTCTAGTGAAAACCACAAAGAGACACTTCAATTTTATTTATTTGTATAGATATAAAACACGTTTAATGTGCCTAATGTTTATTGCTTTCCCATACCTATTTTGTGTCAGAATGTGTCCACATACTCTGTTATGTTATGGAGGTAGCACGCAGTCCACCTATATATTACTTATGGTATTTGGCTACTGTCATCCAAGACATCCAATAAAATCATGATGACTAAATTAAAACGCCTCGGAAAATAATGTTTTCATTTTCACACTCTTTAAATCAACACAGCCACGGTTAATATTGCTATTATAAGGCAGAGTTAGGGATGGTGCCTCAAAACCATAAAGGCTTCTACTACAAACAAATCTTGTAACAATTTTGTTGTTTTGTACAAACTGTTTTTTGTTTAGTGAGTAGGTACTTAACATTAGCAAGAATATTTCAGTTTTATCACGATAAAGTTTTTATCACGATGAAGTTGAATTTCAGTTTTTTTTAAGAAAACTGTTTGTGTAAATGAGTTAAGGAGAAAGTAAGTCCAAATCACTCCGTTCTAATATTACAATAAAATGTTATGACCAATGGAGTACTTAGCTATAACATGTAGTAGGTAATTTATTATAATTATTTCGTAACACTTTCACAGAGCAAATTGTGTAACTTGTTATTTTTTAATGTTTCGACTATTAAAAGTTATTAATATCTAAATGTCGTCATGATCGCAAATACCTCAAGTATAAATCGTTGAATTTGAATTACTGATAAGTATGACACAGAGGGTGCCGGATTCGATCCCTGGCCAGTCATCTAAATTGGTATTTACCTTTGCCATCTCGAACCATCCTTCGTTCGAGGCTATTCTTGAGGATATTTGAGGCCACTATTTCCTTAGTGTGCGAAAAATACAAAAGTTATTAATTGGTTAAAACATCACGGCAAACTTAACGGATCTTGAGACAAAATTTGCTTTTTCGTAGCAGTCAGTCACCCACACCGAGCCGTATATAGTCCGCATGGCTATAAAAGTCTAAGCAAGGTTGCGCCCACGCCTACACGTGAGTCAGTTAGTATGTCCAGGATAATGTCATGTTTTAAAGTTTAAAATACTAAGGTTCATCTGTCTAGAAATTTCGTACAATAATGAACAATACTTTTAAAAAGTAGCGAAATATTTATAGATCAATCTAAGTAAAAAAGAAAGATCTTAGAAAATTTGTAATTTGTTAATAAGCCGCTTTATAGAAAAGTATGAAATGAATATGGGGATAAATAGGTATATTTTCAATATCAGTTAGTAATTAGTACACAAATAAAGCAAATGATAATAAATTAATATAACACGTCTTGCCTCGGATTCAAACCCTGTACTTCCCGATAAGACCGAGTTTCAACCTATCAGATACTCTCTCAGGGCATAATGTCTATAACACACCTTGTCTGAGATTCAAACCCTGGACTTTCCGATAAGACCGACAACTAATCAGATCACAGGGGATCAATATCACACGGAGCAAATAGCAAAAACCAACGTCAAATTAAGAGCACTCAAGTGTTCCATATAGGATTGCACAACTTGGATTTACTGGTTCGTATTGCAAGCGTGATCTTAAACGGCTGTGTTGCTCAAGTGACAGAATTTATTCTATAGCTTATGTAACTCGCTTAGCTACCTAGACTTGTGGAATTTTACATACTGTTAGAGTCTAGCTAGATTTTTGTAAAATCTACTTGTTTTTTAAGGTTTGCACACATGCTCGTTTTCTATATTTACTATTAAGGTCAGGATTCTTCATAATTATTATAGCCCGGGTTGTCGCGGACACAAAAAATATAGATTTCAGCAATATGGCTTATCGGGGCCAAAAGTATCCTATCTTTTAATACGTATTTTAAGATTTACCGATACTTTTAATAATTTCATTTAAAACATAGGTATGTGGTGTTCATTTTAATATTATACATTACATCAGTATTTGATATATTTTGTACAAATTTCTCAATTATAAGTCATACTAAGGTCAATTATGTTACGATTGTTACTCTTTAAGTAAAAACAGACATAGGGACTTTTAAACCTGGCCAATCAATTAGCAGCCGAGAAAGTGTGAGCATTGCATATCTATTCTCACAAATGATTTACACGTCTGACGGCAGTTCTGTATCAAAATCACGCCCATATTACTTTCGCCTACATTCTATTCGTATTAGTGACTATTTAGCATTTCCTTCGCATATATCTATAACCAGTGTAAAGTTTGGTTCGAGACTCCATGGTCGGGTCTGAACGCCTCAGTATAAAACAAAAAAAAAGAAAGAAAATTTTGTTTACTTCGGGCCTAATGACGTTGCGATGTTAGGTATTTTATGTCCAAAAGGCCTAATATTTTGAGACGACCATAAATTGTCATAAATCCTAAGTGTCCATTTAATTTTTTTTAATTTTGTTACACTCTAAGTCTATGTTACTCTAAAAGGTAGAGTTTAAATATTTTGATTAATAATGAAAAAATATTGTTAATCAACGAATGCAAATTCATTTAGAGTACAGACAGGAATGATTTGAAAGTGTGTTTATAAAAAGCACGAGCTTTTAAAATCCAAAGCAACTTAAAGCCATACCGGCCGTGCAATTAGTCTGTTGAGCTATTGGAAAACACCAGACTTGTATTTAATTTGTTGCACGAGAATAGTTGCGTCGAAAATATCGATAAAATTGATATTACATACCGCAAAATCGATAATCAAGTTTTTCGACGACAAAATTTCAACATTTGCATTTTTTTCATATAGATCTTTTTTGTCGATCAAATTTTTGTCGTTTTATTACCGATGTATTCCCAGAGTTGCAAATTAAATAAGATGAATACCGTTTTTTCAATAAACGAAAATACTTAATATTTATAAAGGTAATCCTATCCTAATTATTATAAATGTGAAAGTCCGTTTGTTTGTTTATTTGTTTGCAACGCCTTAACGCGTTGACGACTAAACCGATCGTTATGAAATTTTGCACACACATTGCCGGGGGTCTGGAAAAGGACATAGAGTACCTTTCATTCCGAAAAGTGATACTACTCCCGAAGGATAGAAAAGTAACTTTTATACCTACAATGTACCTACTTTTATACCTAGATACGGCTTCTTTGTGCGAATGTACACATGAGCGCGAGCGAAGCTGCGGCTAAATACTAGTATATTATAATTCTAGTAAATGTAGTGAAGAAGATATAGATAGCAATCAAGGTGTTATTAGATAAGTTTAATAAAAAAATACCGAGGGCAACTATTATGCCTTCTTTCAAAGACAATGCAGCGTTATTAGGAGCAATTGTTTCCTTAGAAGACAAGAGAAGCTCCGCAGAATGCGCAAAGTCGCGTCATAATTAGAAAAGACTCATGGTTTCCAATCATGATCACACTCAGGCGTATGCTACAGTTTATTCTTAGGTACATTTGACGGCAAGCCTTGATTTGGCATATTGCCGGAGCTGATGTAGCAAAAATACTGTAATATGTAGTGAATTCCTAAGTACCAGAAATAATACCATATTTGTATCTACATTATTATTCCACTTCCACAACAAATAATTCAAAATATAATTAGTCCATAACCCGTGGTGAACACCATTCTCACAAAGATCCTAACAAGTCTCTAACGAGTTGTTTTTATTTATGACCTCCTCAGGCGTGATTATCGGTATTTTGTGCTTAAATATGTTAGAGTATGAAATGCTAATGGCTCTGTAACGGAAATGCAGGTACTGAAGGAAGGCTCAAATAACATGCGTAACCTTATCTGCAGGCAACATGATGTTATGTATTTCGAAGGTTACACTTAACTTAAAGTGTTATAGATTTTAAGTGTACTTATGCATTTCCATGCGTTAAACCTTAGCTATACAACAAAATTTAAATCTAAAAATGTTACAATAATTTTGTTTTATTTTTCTTGACCATGATTCTTTCATTTAAGACTATCCCTAATATCCAAAATACAACAATAAAAACTATGACTAATTTAGAATTTTTGTAACTTAACACAAAACGACAAATAAAACTATTTTTTTTAATTTGCATTTATTTAATACATTTACAGAAACCATTAACATAGCATTGGTCATAACATATTTATCTCTCAGTACTTTTCCATCACCGCTTCGATCATCGTGACCTCTGGCGCGATGCCCTCCTTCTTGGCGTCTCGTTTGAAGCAGGCGGCCACCTTCACCACCCGGCTGCAGTCCTCCTCGATGTCGTCGAACTGCTTCTCGCAGTTGTGGATCAGTTCCACCATCTTCGCTGAGAGGATCTCGCCTAAAGGTATTCGAAATATATGTGATATACCTATATTGAAAAAACTCATGAAAATAGAATAATAAGTACTGGAAATGATGACCGTTGCAAAAAGTTAATATATTCTGTGTTTACACACATACACATACATACACATACTTTAGCTGGACATGGTTAAAAAAATTGTATTCTATTAGTATTTATGCAATAGTATCAATTAAAAAATGCAAAACAAATCATCCATAATACATATTGCTAATGGATATTAGCTAGACGTAACAAAACCCATAAAATGCAACATTGATGTTTGCTATTGTAATACCGGGTCATGCGTATCGACCAAAGATATGTACAATTTCCAAATCTACCTTCATCTTCTTTATCTAATTTCATTGCTTTATGTTTTATTTCCCTTTTCTCAAATATATGCACTTGAGCGGATAATGAAATTAAGATCAAAAATATATGTTTCAACAAACCCTTAGGAAAACTTTTGATGTAATCGTGCATGTTAACATGGTGCATCCTGGCATCGTCCTGCATCAGCGAGAACTTGTTGGACATGCAGATGATGGCGCAGCCGAGCTCGCGGTGCACCACCTCGAAGTCCTCGCTCCAGAAGTGCTGGAAACCTTCCATGACGTCGGCCGAAAGACCTGACTGGGGATTTAATTTTAATATTCATTTTGCTATCTGACATGTTTGATAGGGAGTTGAGATGTTTTTAGTTAGCTGTATTCTAGTTTGTTAACTAGGATAAAGCAAATTTTCTTCTAAAAAGTAATCTATCATATTCCTTAGGAAAAGCATACTTATGTGACTTGAACTTGAAATTAGGTTAAATTTTCGATCTATACTTTACCGTGTTGGTAAAAGATATCTAAATTTAATTTTTGTTTGCTCCTTCTACATATTACAAGAAAATATTTCTATTTTTGAAAACACAGATTGCATTTATACAATAGCCATTTTGTAGATAAATTTACTTACCTCTTCACGACATTCTTCTAAAGCCTTCCCAAAATGTGCAGTGACGTGACTCATGACTTCAGCATCTCCCTGCGCAGGTTCCAAAACGGCGCCTAGTACAACCCCAGCTACCATCCAGACCCAAGAAGCCATACTGACCGACGAGACCACAATGGCCCGAGGTGAAGCACGCACCATTATATCTTACAAAAACTTTTTTTTCTCCCATCATTATAGAGTATTTGTTTAACAATATTTGCAGGTACTGTCAACTTACTACGTGGAGATAAAGACCTAATTTGTCGGATAAGCGGAATATAGCTTTGTTGAGGTCTAAGTGCTGATGTCCGTTGCAAACATGAGTAGTAATTGTGACTTTGGATAATTGAAAGGTAGGGATATAGTCATAATCACATGTCATACTTCTTTGATAAGTTCTTATTATGCGCCGCGGGATGACAACTACTGTTTACAGAAATTCAGCGAGGTAATTTGAGACTTAAGTATATGAACTTGAGGTTTATTTAGCGTGTACATTGTGAACTATTATACTACCAACGTTTTGATTGGAGTTATTAACAAAAATCAGATACAATGCTCGATTAATGAGATATAAGATGTGATTAATGTAATTATTGTACCTCTTTTCAAAAAATCGACATTATAATCTTCTTCTTATGGTGCCTCTCCGACTAGCGAAGGTTGGCTGTCAATTCCGCAAACTTCCCTCGATCTTTAGCGAGGCGAAATAGTTGGGCAGCACTCGCTATTCCCATCCATTCTCTAATATCTCGTAACCAGGATTTCTTCTTCCGGCCCACTTGAATAATGCGACTTGAATAATTATATTTTCAAGTTTTCCTCATACGAATATTACTTTATTTATCAGATCATTTTCCTCATGTATCTACGACAATGTTAATTTGATGTTAAAAACTGGTACCTATTTAATATTCGTATTACCCATCTTTGTATAAATTTTGTTTTAAACTGACCGTTTTAAACTCTTTGTTTTAAACCGACTTCAAAAAATGAGTTCAATCAGAGAATCAAATCGACTGTATTTTTAACCGACTTCATGTTGTATCATATCCAAAAAGTGTGAAATTTCTAAGTGCTGTTTCTACAAGAAAAAATTCGAAAAGCTGGACAGCTGAAAATTCTTTAAAAAAGTTCTCACAGGTGTGTAAAGTCTACCAATTAGCATTTGGCCAGCGCGGTGGACCACGGAGACATGTGCCTAGCAGTGGGACAATAAAGGGTTGACGACATTAGTAATCATCGCTAAAATAACTTCAGTAGTAAACATATATTTAAACTAGCTGATCTCTGCGGTTTCACCCGCATTAAAAAAATAAAAAGGAATACATATCTAAACATAGATAACATCCCGCGCTCCCGCGATGGCAGTCGCATGCGAGTGGGGCGCGCACTAGTACTGTTTCCAAAATTAAAGTAGCCTACGTTACTCCTTAATGCTTAGACCTTCAGCTATCTGCCAGTGGAAGTTCCGTCAAAATCGGTTCAGCTGTTTAGAAGATTAGCTCAGCCAAACAGACAGGCAGACAAAAAAATTAATTGCATTTTCGTTATAGGTATC
>DWPV01002933.1:0-16168 GCA_018251915.1 Urbanus proteus proteus
GCGTTCCATCTCAGTCCTCAGGGGTAGCAACGCATCTGTGGTTAACCCCAGGTATGACCGTGATCATATCTGGGGTTAACTACAGATGTCCTTGGGCGGCAGTGGCCACTTGCCATCAGGTGGACTGCAAGCTCGTTTGCTACTCACATGTCATAAAAAATATAAATAAATAAATATATGTGGGTACACCCATTCATGACCACCTATAATTAATTAACCAACCCCGGTAAGATTAGATAAGAGTCTTACCTGAGATTGACCATAGATGCATTACTCTTAAGAATTGAGTTGGGCCGTCTCCGATTTGTAGGTAAATCTCTCCTACCACAGCCTTCTAACAAGAATATAGCAGCCACAGGCGCTTAACACTGCCGTTATGAGACACAAATATTTGTGGCGGTGGTGGCAGAACCGCCATCTCTTAAAAATCTGACAGAATGTTGTTTTAAAATAACTTTTAAAATAAATGACAGACAGACAAAAAAAAACATTTTTGTTATAGGTATCGTGCATACTTTCATATGCATGGACTAAAGAGTTGTTATTTTAAAATCACAACCAGACATTTCAATTTTATTTATTTGTATGTGTAGATTTAATTAAATTTAGCTCATAAGTAAATCCTCAATCAAATCCTCATAGATTACGCCAAATGATTACATAATGTTATATTTATTGCACGAAGTCAAATGAATGCCGTTCCTCGTGAGGTGAAGGTGAACAGAGCGGGCAAAGACCTGGCCGTGAGTCATGTTGAAAGTGGTCAGTATTGGACCTTCGCTGTGTCAACTGGATGGAATGACCTATAAATATTTTATAATATGAAGTAACACGAGCGTGCAGTCCACCCATTGGTGGTCACTGCTAGCTATGGAAATTTGAAAAACTTTTATATTTTATTACTTTACTAGCTGATCCCTGCGGTTTCACCCGCGTAAAAAAGAAAAAAGGAATACTTATCTGAACATGAGTAACATCACGCGCTCCCGCGAGCTTTTTTCCAAAATTAAAATAGCCTATGTTACGCCTTAGACCTTCAGCTATCTGCCAGTGAAAGTCCCGTGAAAATCGGTCTAGCCGATTAGAAGATTAGCTCAGCCAATCAGACAGACAGATAAAAAAAATGTAATTGCATATTCGTTATAGGTATCGTGTATACTTTCATATGCATTACGTAAAAAAATGTTATTTTGAAATCACATTCAGACACTTCATTTTTTTTTATTTGTATGTATGCAGTTCATCTGATGAGAAGTTGTCACTGAAGTTGCCTGAAGTCTGTCTGAAGTCAATCTCAGATGCGTTTCTTCTGCCGAGGACGATGGTAGGGCCCATGAAATTGAGTATAAGCGTAGGTTTGGATAATATTGACGATGAGGCAAGACCGTACGATTGCAATTGTTGGCTATGTGTTTTTGTAATTTGATGGCATTATCCCAATCTGCCGTAAAACAGATTATAGTAAATACGTCTTACTTAGCTTAACATTTCATTTATACCGTTTTACCACTGCACAATCATTGAAACAACACATCAGAGGTTTACTCGTAAGTGACTAATTCAATCAAGTGGCCCATTTTATCGTAAAAATACATAGAAAGTAGACCAGGTATTAGTGTCAGTGGATTGTATTTTACACACATGTCATTACTTTTATCGTGTTATCATTATCTTTGCTTTAAAGTAGGATAATGCATAAAACTAAACCGCTAAAAGTAGATTATTATATGCGTGACTTTTTTTTATAACTTTAAATTTTTGACAATGAATCAACAAACCCCTCGATTTTTCATTAGATATCAGTCATTCAATTGCTTAAAGTTTTAAAGTAGGCTTGTAATGGCTTTTTTAATTTCCCCTATCATTCAATCCCACAGCTGGAACTCTTCTCTAAAAATGAGAACATGTCAGCAACACTGCTGGGAACAGCTTTTCACTAAAAATGAGAACGTGTCCCAAACTGGCTAAGTGCGAATTGATAGATTTTACGCATTGGGCACCCATACGAAAGTGTTCTTACTTCTTTATTTACTTATGAATGTTATGAATAAAATAAACAAATTCCGGAGAGGTTCCGTGCTCGGCTCCGTCTACGATTCTAATGTTTGTTTTGTGTACTGTTATCTAAGATAGGATGATTATTTATTAATGAATTACCTGTTTCATCGCTTAGCTAGGACACCAGCACATTGGATCATAGATGCATTATTTACACGAGCAGGTAATAAAAAGCAAAGAGAGTGAACTATTTAACTTGTTCTAGAAAATCTGCCTAATTTCCAGTGAGAGCCCAACAAAGGAGTTTCCAATTAACCTTGATTCACTTTCGATAACCGAAAATAGTTGTGACGTCACATCCAGACGTGGAGTGGACACGTGTAATGAATGGAAGTTTTATGTAATACGCGCTTGTATCTGGGTCAAACGTGCAGCTGACGAGGTCAACGGCCTCTAGGGGCAACGACCCCTCACCCCCAGGTGAATGAGATCGGGGTCGTTGGTACATTAAAGATGTGGAGCAAAACTGGTTCGTTATGAAAAACCTTTGCAAATGCATACTACATAGTTTTAGTACGAATCATTGCATTTGTTTAATAAGCTCTTTGAGATCCCCATGTTAAGTAGCTACTTCTAATACAATTGTTGAGTATTGTTACCAGGCAACATTTCATTGTTTGATAGTTCTGAATAGTTCAAGTGTACTTCAAATAGTTCGAAACATAAATAACCCCATTGATGTTGTACCTACTGTTCTGTTCTCATTGTATTTATTTACTTAAAGAGGTATGCATATATATGAGTAATCGATCATAAATGTGATTCTACATGATGACTAATGCATATAAATAATTGAGATAACAATCTTCAAAACCAGAACACGGCAACGTTTTTCATCTGATAATGCTGAAACAGGCGAAGCCGCAATGGCGCAGATAGAAGTTACTTCATATTATACTTATATTTTTAAAGGTGGTAGAGCTCTATGTAGTTCGACTTCGGCGGCACCACCGCTACACCTATTTTTTATAATACCAGCAGTGTTCAGCACTGTTGTGTTCTGGTCTGAAGGGGGACATACTTATCTGAGGCGTTCCAGCTCAGTCCGCAGAGGTAGCAACGCATCTGTGGTCAATCTCAGATAGGACCTTGATCTTATCTGGAGTTGATTGCAGATGACCATGAGCGGCACAGACCACTTACCATTGGTTGGACTCGTTTGCTACTTCGATCACATAAAAATACTATTTTTTATACTTAAATCTACCTGATGTAAAGTAGTCATCATCGCATATGAACATTTGCAACACCAGAGGAGTAGCCAATGCGTCGCCAACTTTGAAGAAGAGCCCGTTTTGTAGCTTTTATAAGAGTCCCCGTGACTTAGCACAGAATTACCTCGGATGGAAGTTGATTCCACATCCTACACGTCCGTGGCGAAAAATAACGTGCAAATCAAACCGCGCAAAAGTAGAACAATATAACACCAAAAAAAAACTAATATGCTCTATAAAAATAAAACAGTACAGTAGCACGTTTGTTAAAGAAACCGCACAAAAAATAGTAACATATTTTATTCCAAATCGAATCGAACAGAAGAACTGGATCGCTCGGAAAATACCCACGAAACACTTCGACGTTATTTCGAAACTTACTGGAACGCGTAAACTTTTCCTCATTTCTAAATAGATACAGAATATAATTAGATAACAAATTACAAAAGCAATTAAGCGATGCCCAACTATCAGCTACGATTACCAAACGTTTTTTTTCTGCGTGGAATATTTACAGGACGCTGTTATAAAGAGAGTACAAAATTATTTAATTAATTTATTTGATCTCCGTTGGTTTGAATGTGATCGGTTATTTACTAGGAATATGCTTCTTCATCTTTGAGGGGTACTCGGTAATGAAAATTACTAAGGTAAGGCAAAGTATTGCTACACAATTTTCGTCTTTCGTCACAATCCTGAATTGAAATTAAATTGGAGCCTGTTATGCAGAAAAGATCCCGTCAACATTTTATGTGAAATTGAGTTTCAGTACATATCCGCAATTTACTATTAAAGTTTCATATATGCACAAAGGAACCTGGCCGTTTGAGCACACTCTCCTGACGAAATTTTAACTATATAATTTTTTTTTTGTTTACTTATGATTTTTCTATTTACGGTAAAAATTTGAAAACGTTTACTCAAAAGTAAAACAGTTATTGTACCTTCTCTGCTTAACAGGGTCCAATTATAAACAATATAATGTCTCATGCTAACACATGTTCAGCACCTAATTTAACATCAACCCTATGTTTCTAAGCCGTCGTTTGTGTCTCTACAATATAAAAATAGTTTTTTTTAATCAGAAAATAACAAAAACTCAAAAGCAGATAAACCTGATTATATCATAATTTACATATCTTTAAAATCACTAAAAACATGTGAAACAAGGTATCAATTCCGGATTTTGTTATCTGAAGAAAATTTAAGATAAGTATCAACTAATGTGATTGCCTTACTATTTAATTTTGTTACTTCTTTCCCACTGACATGAAAACAATGTAAACGCACTGTTAAATCAAAAATCTAAGTAAATTACCTCTGATCTATATCTATACAAATAAATAAAATTAAAGTGTCTGCTTGTGATTTCAAAATAACATTTTTTACTCAATGCATATGAAAGTATACACGATACCGAAACGATAACGAAAATGCAATTTAAAAAAATTGTCTGTCTGTCTGTCTATATGTCTGTTTGGTTGAGCTAATCTTCTAAATGGGTGTACCGATTTTGATAGGACTTTCATTGGCAGATAGCTGAATGTCTAGGGCGTAACATAGCCATGCGGGCCGCCTCGCTGAAGCGCGGGATGTACTTATGTTTAGATAAGTATTCCTTTTTACTTTTTAAACGCGGGTGAAACCGCGGGGATCAGCTAGTCATACGTAAAAGTCATTAACCTGTTCCGAATCTGTAACATGGCGGCCCTACACGCACGTCGCCCTGCTGATTAACAAGGGCCTGCGTTTCGGCCCGCACGTACGCACTGCAGTACTTTGCTACTGAAATATTTTTACGAACTCTTATTTGACTTTCCTTGTTTGTATGTAAGGGTAAATTTTGCTACAAAAACTTTAACACTCGCATGGTTAAGCGGTTACCATACTGTCACTTAGAGAGTTCCGGGTTCGATTCTCGGCCCGACAGCATTCTGAATGATGAATTTAGATATCTGAGTCTGGGGGTTTGTGTATTTGTCTTTGTATGTCCTGACCCCCGCGAAGAACATCTTAGTGTGGAGCTATGAGTTACTTTTGTATGTATGAAGGTAATTTATATCAAATTACAATGTAGCCTATAACCCTAATGAGTAAACTAACTTCAACTGCTAAATAATCGTTTATGAAGATAAGCATCCTCTGAATCTGCACTTCTTAGTTCTGACATTTTTTCTTTCAATGTTAAACCAGTTAACCCCAACCGATGGAGTTGAAATTTTGCATAACAAAAGTATGGTCATAACTGCATGATTAGCATAGTGACGTCTGTTTTTATGCAAGAACAAAGTAGCAAGCGAGCATGTAATCCACCCCATCGAGGAAGAGGTCACTGCCCTCCATGGACATCTGTAACAACCGTCATATAAAACAGGAGTTTTATCTGAAGTCAATCACTGATGCGTTGCTGCTCCCTTATTGAGCTCACTGCAAAGTAAAAATCCTAATTATTATAAATGTCCGTTTATTTGTTTGTAACGCCTTTACGCGTAACCGACTGAACCGATCGTTATGAAATTATGCACACACATTGTCGGGGGTCTGGAAAAGGATATAGGGTAACTTTTATCCCGAAAAGTGATACTACTTCCGAGGGATAGAAAAGTAACTTTTATACCTACGGCCTCTTTGTGTGAATGAGCGCGAGATATATTAAATAACTAGTTTTTTGTATTTTTTTTTGTTGTTTTACGTAAGAAGTTAGGAAAAACATGCAGTTTTCATACTACTGTTTCTTTCTATGGCTGGCGTTCCTAAACGCACGTACGCCCGGCCTTGTCTAACTTCAGCTGAAATAAATGGCGGCCTCGTCTGTCCGTATTACCTTAATAACTTCGTCATAAATAGTTATTTATGAAACAACAAACTGGTATGCAGTGTACATAATAATTATGAGTAACGAATTGTTATCCTACTAATATTATGAGGATGTTTATTTGTATGTAGGTACTAAATTAGACTACATATTGCATGGATTTGGCGAAAATAAATAGACCATGATCTCGATTAAGATATACTCAAATATCCCAGGAAAAGGAAAGGTTCCGAGGAAAAAATAGGTTTTTTTTATTATTTTGATATTTCATGTACTTTTTTATGTCGAAATTACCTATATATTGAAATTTTACCACGACAATGTAACTAGGTATCACATGTTTTTAACTTTACATTTTAAACACTGATATAATTAAATTAATTATAATTCAGAAAAAACTCATAAACATGTTTATTTTCAAAATGAATGGGAGGATTAATGAATGATCATTCAACTTGCGTCATCGCATATTACTGCATGTTACGTCCGTACGTGCTTTTTGCTCTAATGAGCTACTCGGCTACAAGATAATAAACATCGTCGTAATAAAAATAATTATTGTTATGTATTGTTGTAAAGCTCCATGATAATAATTCATCTGTTAATTGTTCATATTTCATACTAAACTAGCTATTTCAGTGACTCTGCTCGCATGGATTTTAATAAAAGATTTTTTATCGTTTGCTGCCCATGGACATCTGTAATCAACCCCAGATAAGGCCACAGATATATTGCTACCCCTGAGGACTGAGCTGGAACGCCTCGGATAAGTTTGTCTTCCTTACCACACCTTTCAAACCAGAACCCAGCAAGGCTTAACACTGCTGTTATAGTACAAAAATAGGTGTGGCGGTGGTCCCGCCGGAGTCGAACCACATAGAGTTCTACCACCTTGTGCTTTCTACACTCATAGCCCCACATCGTGGCTCCATCGTGGTTACCATGAGTTCATTAATCATTTATTGATTTTTTAAATATTTACATTTACGGAAAATACAGACAATCAAAACTACAATCCATGCTACAATTAAGATTAAAGTTATTAATTAAAATGTGGCGTAGTATATATTCTGCACTTTTTATGACGTAATATAATTATGTATTATAATTCTTATTAACAAACTATTTAAAATTATGCAAAATTATATTGGTTTTACTCGGCAAAACAAATTAATCTTCACTCCGATCAAAAAACCCCAATTGTTTGTTCGATACGCAATTAACCACTTGTTTCTGAAATGTTTTGCCACAAACATCCACACAAATGACGTTAAGTGATCACTACCGCTCTTCGACATAATCGCAATAATTAGCCAAATTGCTAGTCGAACTCGGAGGGTTCCCAACCAACAATCTTTTAACTCCTTTTTTTAGTACTTGTTTTTTTATATGATCAAAGTTTTAAACGAGCATGCATTCCACCTGATTTATTTAAGTAGCCACTGTTTGACATATTTGACATATAATATCTATGGTATACACAGATGTATGTTACCCATTAATGGCTATGCGACCTTCTTCCTGGGGCCGCTAGATAGACAGCTAGAACTCCCACTCTAGCCGCCCGCAACCTTGGACCCCCTGTTAGTCGCTTCTTACGACAGCGGAAACCGTAGCCCTATTCTGGTCCCGGAACTACAGGGACAAAATATAAAGTACCTATAGTTGTTTGCCTCAAAGATACGAAAAGTTTGTTGTTTGTTTGTTTACATCTTACATTTACGACAAATATACACAAACATATACACACGCTCGTAAATCACGCTACACGATACATCATATGTATCGTAGTATAACATAGTTTTGTTGATAAACATTTGTCTGTTGCCCGCCTACACGTACATGTCTCACATACATACATACATACATGTGTATGTCTCGTGAACGTGATATGTTTTCGATATGGCGATATTGTTGCTGTACGCATACGAATATGTCAACTGACATATTGATGACATACTAGTAAATAGTGCTGTGTATCACATGTTTGTTTGTGTGTACCTGCGTGCTGTAGGAAGTAAATGAACAATAGCGTCCTCACACACACTGAGGTACATGGTGCTATGGATGTTTACGTATAGTTTTTGATCAAATATCTGATCGAAGCATGTAGCAAAATAATTGCCAACCATAGCGTAGAATTAATGCTATTTTATGTTTAGGAATCTCAAAACCATTCTACTCTGAAATATTTGTGATTTTTCGCTAACAATAATCTTTTTTTCGCTAAATTTTAGCCAGTTTCAAAGCGAATTAAGTTAAATTGAGAACATTGATTCCGAAAACCTATCAAATAACGAAAACCATAATATCTCTATCACTACATAACATAAAACAAAGTCGGTTTCCGCTGTATGTCCCTATGTATGCTTAGATCTTTAAAATTACGCAACGGATTTTGATGCGGTTTTTTTTAATAGATAGAGTGATTCCAGATGAAGGTTTATATGTATTATAACATCACTTATATAGTAGAGAAGCGAGCGAAGCCGCTGGCAAAACCTAGTTTGTAATATAAAAAGTTTGACACTCCTATGTTTTTCTCTTTCTACTCTTAACTACCTAAACGACCTTCTCTCTTCATTTTGATGCTTGCTCAGACGGTTATCGAACCCGGAACTGACCATAACACCATTGCGCTGACCTTTGTCCGACATGACTAACAACCACGAATAATAAGGTATTCCTTCCTTAGTTAATTGCAACGTGAACTCATCGCATTGACGACCCGTGTGGTTACCATATTGGTCAGACGCGCAATGGGTCTCTGGTTAGATTCCCGGCTCGACAGACATCTAAATTATGAATTTAGATTTCTGTTCTGGGTCTGGGTGTTTGTGTATTCGTGTATGTGTGTAGATCATGGCACCCACGACACAGGAGAAAATCCTACTGTGGGGCTATGAGTGTAAAAAGCGTTTAGTTTAGTAACGATTTTTTTTTATTAACAAAATAAAGGTCATGTCATTAAAACATAATATTTTTATTGTAAGTAGGATACACCTGTCACTACTGTGCCCATTTTAAACAAAAGGTTCTGTTTAAAATATTATTATAACCATAATTTTAAACAATGCTAAAATTGACCTACATTTTAAACACATAGTTACTATGCGAATTAAAATAATTACAATGATTAATGACGCAAGACGTATATTTAATTAAGAGTAAACATATAAACACTAGTAATAATATATTTCGTAATAATTAAAAAAAATTAAATATTTTCCCAATATTGTATTGAAATATGTGTTATTATTCTTTTTATATAGATGTTAAATCAAGATCACATCGTTTATGACCCTGTTTTTTTAAATGTATTTTTGCTATAGGTACCGTGTATACTGTTATATGCATTGAGTAATAAATTGTTATTTTGAATTCACAAACAGACACTTTAATTTTATTTATTTGTATAGATACCAAATACATAATTCCTAATATCCAATAATCAGGCATTTATTGGCTGATTATTGCATATTAGGAATTATTATGTGTTCGCTGTTAACATTTTTTATGAATAAGTATTATGAAGAATTGTTTTGAAAAATACGTTCCCTTTTTGAAGAAGAACCCTGATTTTTATGGCGCAGTGCATCGTAAACAACAACAAGTTCTAAATTTAGATCCACTTTCTTGCGTTTTTGGCAGCGACGTACAAAAACAAGTAACAACTGAGCTGAAATCAATTTCATTCAATTAAACGTACCATACATTGAACAGTGGCGCATTCTCGTCTGAAGTTTGATTAATCTTGCTGCTAGTACTTAAAATACCTCTATCTTTAAACATATTGTAAAACAAAGTCCCCGAAAGGTGTCTGTCTGATCGGTCTCTATATGATCTATTTTCTCAAATGTACTGAACGAACTTTTGTACGGCGTTTATTCAAAGATAGTGCAATTCTTGAGGAAGGTTTACTTTGACTGATTTCCTCGTAGGTGACGCCGCGGGCACAGTTTACTTCTTACAAAAAAACACAATAATCACTTCAAAAAAATGTGTACACTTACTCATACAGCTTAAACTTCAGGATAAAACTTATGTTCTCGTGGAACTAGTTCAGCAGGAATAGCCCAAGGCCCAATGCCATACAACTTGCAAACTGACGCAAAATATGAATGGTGTAACTCTTAGTTTACGAGTTGCATTACGAAGACGTGGAACGGATAAATAAATTTTACGGTTATCGTTCGCCTGAGGGCAGCACGCAAACCTATCAATTCTCCATGCCACTAAAATTCTGAAGTTTAGGAATAGTAACATAACAAACCCGTCGAAAAATGATAAAAATAACGCCAACGAC
This sequence comes from Urbanus proteus proteus, assembly GCA_018251915.1. Lineage (NCBI taxonomy): Eukaryota > Metazoa > Arthropoda > Insecta > Lepidoptera > Hesperiidae > Urbanus > Urbanus proteus. Next base: position 10,394 of record DWPV01002933.1, read on the forward strand.
TCACGAATCGTTTTGTTGTAGAGCGACACATTTTATTCAGACCCGAAACAGAAATAGTGCTTAAAACTCGAAAAATTATAAAAGTACAACGCAAAAGCTGGGATAATAACAGATATGATAGTAGATAGATACGGATACAACAGTATGCTCATTTATCACTTATATTAAAAAAATGCTGACATTCTTAAAAACATTGAAAGTAGTTAAAGTGATTTTTTGGCAATCGCGTTTTGGGAGCATATCAAATATCACTTACATAATGCGGGCATGCGGGATACGTGCTCGAAAGTTAAGAAGTCGCTTTACTACGTCTGTAGGATCCAATTTCTCTACTTTATTTTAAATTTAGCCCAAACGTCTAAATTTAATATTCCAAATAAATCAATTTGATACATAGATAGATACATATAATAAAAAATCTTTCTTAACTAATTATAATTAACTAAAAGGTAGAAAGCGCTTGTCACCAAGGCAGAAAACAACATTAACAACAACATGTTTTGGTTTAAAAAAACATGCGATCTCTAAAAATACTCCTCGAGTATAAATACTAATGTAAACACTAAATAGTACCTACAAGTACGTAATAAAAATATAAATAGTGATGTACCTAAAGATAGTAGGTATACAAACGTAACGAATGTATGTCAACCGGCAAACACACCACTTCTACGCAACACGTTTTCACCAATCACAAATGAATAAAGGAGAGTATCTACAGTTTATAATTATAACACCAGCTATCAATGTTTATTGTGACGCGAGGTGGCGTGCTCGACGGGTTGCCCACTATGTTTGGGGCACAAGGCATAAGCGGGCAACGGATGAAAGAAAATCTGACATACATACATGGCTTTTTGACATAAAATTTTTTCGTGTATGTAAATATAACTTGGTTCACAACTTATACGAATCTCCCCTCCTCTCCTCTCCTCTCGCCTCCTCTCCTCTCCCCTCCTCTTCTTTAACTTGCATCATGGAAATCGAAGAAAGTAAAAAAATTGACTATTTCAGGATTATATACAATTAAAAAAACTAAAATATAATGTCTTCACATTTTAAAATTTATAAGACGCCATAAATCCATTAACCGCAATGCTGACAATAAAGGAGTGATACGAAAAATATTGTCTCACTTTATCACCAAGACTTGAAAAACTTACGATTTATGTTATTGTTTATGATTTCGGCAAAATTTATCGTGACAGCGTCAACGTTTGAGATATTTACCGACGTATATTCGTAGAGTTATTATACTTAGAGTAGGAGAACCATAATCAGACTTATCAGTGCGAGTGTCCAGCAAATAATAAAAGAGGGAAGACGACAAATCTATAGTTATCTTTATCTAATCACTTTATTAGATTAGGTGGACTCATTTGCTTTCTCTTTTTTTGATGGATACATTTTAGGTTGGTTCCCCTTCTCTAAGTATAATAACTCTATTTATTACGTGGACCGTTTATCACTTGCGCCCGAGTGGTCGACTTGGCTGGCGCGAAGTGGGCAGTTGATATAAGAGTCGTTGCGTAAGTTGATTATAATGATAATTACAAACAAATATATCGGAATTCTGCGTAGGTTGCTTAGTAATAACAAAGGTCAGACTATCTTGGACGCTTCCGTGGTTCTTTTAAATTCAAGACATTTCAATTTTATGTTTAGTTAACTTAACCCTTTGACTCGTTATAATTATATCCTTGCATCTGTCAAATTAAAAGTTTTTACTATATTATTAATTTAAAGATGCATACAATTTTAAAACATGCTACCTAGCATTCTACTATGAAATACATACATAATTAAATAAATACTAAATTAGTAACTGTCATAAAAATCTATTGACCAAGTAACAAAATATCTAAAAAGGTAATTGCTAACAAACCACTTGACCATTTAATTTAACCAAACTCATTAATAAACAAAGAGCGCTCAATAAACCCGAGGCGGTAACAATCGCCTCTGAATACAAATAATGACGGCGTCGGTCGTATCGTAAACCAAGGCGTTATGGTTTTGTCCTCTATGACTCGATGATTGAATGATTGGTGAATGAGGAATGTTAACAAAACACAACTATATAAGTACCTATTAATTGAATGAATTTATTCACAACTTTAAAAGTGCGGCAGCATTTTAGTGTTATTCTGCAAATTACGAAATCAGATTTGAGTTTCGAATATAGATACAATTGTAAATCAAGGCATTACAAAACTATTTTTTATTCCAATTAAATAGCAAAAGTACTTCAGGTGTAATTAAATTGGTTAAAATACTTCAGGTGTAATTCTAATGCAATTCAATCTTATCTAGTAGCCGTAACGTAAAGGTAACCTACCTAGGTTGTAGGTATAAAAGTTACTTTTCCATCCCTCAGGAGTAGTATCTTTTTCCGGGATGAAAGGTACTATATGTCCTATTCTGGACTCCTAGCAATGTGTGTGCAAAATTTCATAACGATCAGTTGAGTTGTTAAAGCGTGAAGGCGAAAAAAAACGAACATTCGCATTTATAATAATTAGGATGATACAAACGTATATATCGTAAGTTAATCTAAGTATTTCTATACATATACAATACAATTGCTAACAAAAGTAATGTACAACTCTCTGAGGTAAGAAGATGAAAATGAAATCGGGTTTCGAAAACCATTAAACTTTATGTTCGAGTCATGTCATGATTGGAGAAAAATCTAGAGCGATGATGTCAAATACCTGTTTTCTAACATGAATAGGATCATTAGCGCAAAATACTGTAAAACACTTACAACACATAACTAGCGTCACTCCATCGATCTCATCTTAGATCAGTAATTACTATAGACCGCAACAAAGCCGCAATCAATTTACTACGAATGTACGACGTACGCATCATACGCTGATGTTCCTTAGTATTAACGTTCAGACTTGTACTTATCAGCGTTGCGAGTTTTTTTCGTCAAGACGGGATTTTGAAACATTTCTAGTAAAAAACGGTATCCTTTCGTCAAAAGTGAGACATAATATGTAGTATAAGTTTGACGGCGAAAGAAAAAAAAAATACACGCTTTTTAAGTTAGTGATTGGGATTGGGAAAAAGCGGGACCAAGCCTGACCCACTCGGGACACTCAATTTTAGTTGACAAAGCGGAACTGTCCCGCCAAATCGGGACATCTGGCAACGCTGGTACTAATGTTAATAGTTCATACCCGAGTAGGCTTGCTCTATGCTTTATAGTTACTCTAAGGTATATATGTATACAGTTTTTCCGAAGTAAGAAATGGCAACGCGTTTTTTTACACGTGAGAAATGACACCGAAACAATAAAGTTTATGTATCCAACTGTTTTATATAGTAGTATGGTGCGTGTACTTTGTGATACATGCTTAACACTCGTTTTAGTTTTCTATACAATTTCTCTTCACCCTATCACGCATCGCTTCATTAATTAACGTTATCGGTGAAATACGCTTTCGATCTTTATGTTTCTAGTCAATTTCTTATGATAACACATGATTTCACTCTCTGAGCTCTTTTTTCCGTAATAGTTACATGTAGGTACACGCAACCATATGCAGGGTACACATTTTAAAGGTGGTGGCACCCTTTGCTGTCCGATTTCAGTATAAAGTGTTGCTCTATTCTGGTTTAAAGGGCATTATTTCTTGACGAGGGGAAAACCTTCAAAAGGTACCCGACGCCTCGAGAGCGACGCCGGATTATGTGGGATTTTTACCGCCCTAAAGCCCCCTCGGTGGCCGTTCTCGGTGCTGCAAAAAGGATTTCGCGGTCTCAGCAAGGAACGCCATCCGGAGCCCTCTGAGCGCGTTGCCCCGTCGGGCTTACGTCGGGCGAACGCGGTTCTCGCCGCACCGTCAGGTGCATTGCTGTATGCGACCACACATACCACCGTCCTTCCCGGGGCTGCTGGTCGGACGGTTAGAGTTCCCACTCTAGCCTCCCGCGACCCTGGAGCTCCCTTTTAGTCGTCTCTTACGACGGGCAAGGGGATACCGTAGTCCTATTCTGGTCCCGGAACTACAGGGATAGCACCTTTACTAGATAGATTAACATTTGACATCTGACTGAGAAGTTGCCATTGCATCGCCAGAATATGCCAGCAATGCATGGCTGGCAATGTCTACGTAAAAGGTGGACTGGATGCTTACATACCAATTTCCGTATATGTTTGAATATGTGTGGTTTCATAGTGATCCCATCTTAATATGAAGATGCAAGGAAAACAATATCAAAGCGAATGACTCACGGTAGTGACATTCCTCGCCAAACAATACAATGAATAACACGATATGTATTTGTATGAACTTTGCATGAGTTCACCTATTTATTTATTGTTATTTACTTAGGTGTATCCACTTCATGGGTTTTCAAAATTTGAACAATGAACCGCCTTCATCGCAATGAGAAATCATAATAGGTGAATGTATTGTGTATAAACATTATTATTGTATTTTAAATGATGGAACTAGTTTGGTATGTCGGTATTTAAATACCACTAACTTTCTTTCCGATGTCATAAGAGACACAGGCACGGATCTACCGTTGTGGGTATGATAGGCATCTAATTTCATTTAGCCGTTCTTTCAGTTACAAAGCTTTTGATATTTTAGTGAGTGTAATGTGGCGACCTTCCTTTTTTTGTTTCTGTCAAATTGGCGAGACGCAAGCCCAACTTTTTTCCCTACAACCTACAACCCTGCAACCTGCCCTACAACTTATTTTGAGAGCTGGAGGCAACTAAGATGACAAAATCCAAAAGACATGCACCATACCTTGGAGGTAGCTTAGACAGCATCCAGAACCATAGACAGCAGTTTCAGATGAATTCCTTACCCACTTCAATACAATAAAAAGTTCAGATCTGATTGCATAGTCACAAGTACATATGTATCATATGTACAATGTAAACACAGTCACGTGTGATCTGTTGTTACGATAACCTGTACCCTCAGACCGGTACAAGTATCAGTGCATAAGTAAAGTATGTCATAATAACGAAAAATTCCGTCAGCGCATACCAAAACTGTCGATGTAAAAATCGTTTGATTTTTTTTACACGTACACTCATAGCCCCTAGAATTTTCTATTGCATCGTGGGTGCACCCAGACCCAGAACAGAAATCTAAATTAGTCATTTACATCTGTCTGGCCGGGGATCAAACCCGGGACCCATTTCACGTCAGACCGGTTTGGTAACCACTATGCCACACGGGTCGTCAATTAACTCACCCTTATTCTAATATGTCAAAAATAATATTATTGTTAAATGCTAATACAACAAATATATTTTTGTGTAACGCGCATAGCCCCGCGGGTTGCGTAGATTTACAAAGGAATGTTGGTTATGATCGGGAGATGGATGGGTGACAATATTTAATATCGCAGCAAATATTAATTTCTTACTGATCTCATACTATCTCTCTGGAGTTAAAGGTTGTATATCGGTTACTTTGTAGTCATTACAAGTCAAGATAATAGATGTCTAGATGTCGAGGGCTCGGCCTGACTGTCTATCAAGACTATTATCTTTAACGTTGAATATTAATACAGAATATTCTGACTTAAACTAGTCCGAATCTATTTTCTAGCTATTAGTGTCAACAAATGTCAAACTAACATACACAGGCATATTGAAGAGTAAGCAATGGAGCAGTAGCGGATTTACCATTAGGCTGAGTAGGCTGAATCAATGGGCAGCAAAGAAGGATGGCCAAATCGTACCTGACGACAAAACGATTGCGTCCCTATATGAAATATATATGAAAATTACCCTTA
>DWPV01002934.1:0-16159 GCA_018251915.1 Urbanus proteus proteus
ACAAAGAAAATGTCTGTCTATCTGTTTGGCTGTGGTAATCTTCTAAATGGCTATACTGTTATTGACGAGACTTTCACAGGAAAATAGCTAAAGATCTAAGGCGTAACATAGGCTACTTATATTTTTGAAAAACCCATTAGTGCGCGCTCCCCGCGCATGCGCGCACCGTCGCGGGCGAGCGGAATATGTATCCTTTTTTACTTTTTAAACACATTTTTAAAAACTTAATATCGCATAACAATATTTAAATATTAAATATAAAAAGTTTCATCCAAATTACTGCCCCTACAATGAGTAATTAAACGGAAACAAACACAACACTAAACCGCGAGTAATATTTACATGCAAAATTCACATGGGACTTCAGTTTGCGTTATAGCACTAAAAGCTTTACAACAAAATCAATCAATATTGTAATTTTGTACCTGTATTATGCTTTAAAATATAATGGGCCTTTGAAATTACTGAACCGTGAATTGGAACCAGAATGAATTGGAAATACAGGGCGCCTATTTCAGAAGCAAACACATTATTTCCGCTTGCTTAATAATTCCGCAACGTTTCGTATTTTGATATCGTTTTATGAAAAGGACGTGCGAATAGGGATGAAACGATACAAAAAGTATCGATTGTTTAGTCGATACTTTTCTTACGATTCCAAGTACTTTTGTATTGGTGATCGACGTGGGTGTTACACAGGAAGACACTGCTACCTATTCCCTGAATTTAAACCTTTACCACCTCCTACCATAACAACGGGAAAAGTGATCTGCATTAAAGATCGATTGAAACACTAAAAGGCTTCCCAGAATATACATCTTTAGCATTACGAATAAGTAATGATATTTTTTATTTGCTACCAAGTGGGAAAGTATCGATATTAGCATCGAATATAAGTGACATCGTCTCATTCCTACTTTGAGGTGTGTGTTATAAACAATTATTTACGTACACGCACGTCTCGTAATCATCATATAAAATTTTATTTATGTTGTATAACGACTCCAACCTAACACTTAGACGTAATTTTCCTTCACTACTTTACAGTAAAAGTTTTATTTACGTTTTATCCGAAGCGACTCGGCTGAAGTGTCGTGTTACTTGAGAATACTTAATATTAGAAGGAGTTAGTAAAATAAATGACGTTATTACGTAATTAAGAAAAAAAGATAAAAAAGTGGCGATTTGGTTCACCTTTGTACCTGTGTATCTTTGTGTATCAGTAAAACAAACTAGTTTAAGTGTAATTATAATGTAAATGCACGAAAACCGAAAAAAATAACTGAATTTTTATTTATAGAGTTATTTAAAAAAATCTTCTCGATATAAATTATAATGAGACTGTAATATTAAGCAATGGACGTAAAACTCATAATTTTACATTTTTGCTTTTGTTATATTTACAAAAAAGCGGAAGTCCTCTAGGGTCCGAAATAAATCTCTCTTTATCTGACATTTTCTGATACATTTATAATGAGAGACCTACGTCAATGGCCTTTGTGATAAAAGGAGGATGAATAATATAGAGGCCTAAATAAATGCTGTCTGACATTGGAAACAAAGGGATGAGTCGGATTAACACATATTAATAAAAGTCTTCCACTGTTTAAAGACTTGGCGTGAATTAACATAACTGAGCCTTAATGAAAGATGAATAATCGTTTTTTATTTTATAGAAATAATGTTAACTACATGATTCAATGGAACCTTCTCTTTATCCATCTTTCCGAAAACACTAACTGTACTGTCGGAGTGAGGGTTAAACATGACAATGACCTAAAAAAACCTCCTTTAGAAGAAATAATTTGTGTACTCAACTACTGCGTGAACAGTTCGGCTAAAAGGTAGAAATAGAAATGACGATGCCGTTTATGGCTACTTCAGATAAAGAATTACTCATATAACAATAGAATGTATTTAGGTAATAACAATGTTTTTATAAGTTCAACGATTAATTATAAGCGTTGCAACTTTAGCTCTCAGATTTATGCATGTCCAACCTCAGGTAAAATTCGAATTCTATCTCGTACATTTTTTTTAATTTTTACTGCAATAAATACAAAAACCAATTTTGTATTATTATCGGCTACTGCCACACCTATTTCTACCTTTTAAAGGCAGTGTTAAGTACTGCAGTGTTTCGCTTGAACGGTGTGCTAACGGAAACATACTTATCCGAGGCGATCCTACTTATTCCTCAGTGGTAGCAACGCATTTGTGCCCAATCTCAGCTAATGGGCTGTTGTTATCTGGGGTTGATTAGAACATGTCCATAGGCGGCAGTGACCACTAACCATCAGGTAGACTGCATGCTTATTTTCTACTCCAATGTTATGAAAAGAAGAAAATATATTATCTATATAAGATTATCTACAACATTGAAAATATCACTCATTTTACTTCAAACGAGTAAGTTATTTTGACCAATATTCACAGACTTATCGAGGCATACTTCACCGAACCACTACATTCGGTTTCTCGAAACTGGCATACGTATGTACGTGGGTGTTGAATACATTACGTAAATGTCCATGAGAATCAGCCGTAGGAGCTGGCAGACGGCATCGAATTTAAATTTCAAAAACCTTACCTTACCTTAATATGAAAACTGTAGGTAACATTATCTTTTTATGATGTAGACGATTTTTTACCCGATTGCGTCAGAAGGAGGGTGATGTTTTTGGAGCGTATGTATGTATATATGTATTTTATGTACGTTTATGTACTACAGCCCTGTCCCACTACAGAGGATTAGATAAATAATACTTATCCGAGGTGTTCCAGCTCAGTCCTCTGGGATAGCAACGCATCTGTGGTCAACCTCAGGTAGGACCTAGATCTTACATAGGGTTGATTACAGATGTCTATGGGCGGCAGTTGCCACTTACCATGAGGTCCACCTCATGGTAAGTGGCAACATGGTAAGTGGCAGCAAACGAGCATGCAGTCCACTGCATGCTCGTTTGCTGCTTCGATCATATAGAAAGTCTAGAACTGACAGAAAAGGATCTATCACAAAAGTTGCGGTGCAGACGTAGTGCATTTGTAGACTTCCTAGGACTTTGAAATGGCTTTTTATATGATGGAAGTAGCAAACGAGCATGCAGTCAACTTGATGGTAAGTGTCCACTGCCGCCCATGGACACCTGTAATCACAGTCCTACCTAATGTTGGCCACAGATGCCTTGCAACCCCTGAGGTTTAAGTTGGAACGCCTCGGATAAGTATGTCTCCCTAACCGCACCCTTTATACCAGAACACAGCAGCGCTACACTGCTGTTATAAGACAGAAATAGGTGTGGCAGTGCCGCCAAAGTCGAACCTCAAATGGCTCTACTACCATAAAAACCTAGCCAAACCTAACACAAGCTAGCTAGCTAGACCTAAAACAGGCTACCAATACACTACTAAATAGGCTTATTGTAACAACAAGAAGTAAACAAATAGATTATTTGCTTCTATACACCAGAATACAAAAAATCTGCTATTTCGGGATTATGAAAGAATAACGTTGTCGGCACATACGTGGTTTGTGAGTTAAGAGAAAATACGACCACTGCTGATAATAAAAGCCGCGTTTCGGTATATAATTGTGCGGATGTTGCTGAGTCGACGTTTTATGTCTATGTAATATAAGTCTTGCGGTAAACATGTGTAGAATACAGTTGCCTTAATATCTGAGTACCTATCTTATTTGGTGAAATAAATATACCAAATACTGTTTAATCTATGCAAATAAAAAAATGTCTGTATGTCTTTGGCTGAGCTAATCTTCTAAACGGCTGGACCGATTTCGATGGGACTTTCACTAGAAGATACCTGAATGTCTAAGGCGTAACATAGGCTACATTATTTTTTGAAAAAAAGCATCAGCGCGCGCTCCACACGCATGCGGGCCCCCTCGCGGGAAAGCGGGATTCCAGTATGTTTAAATATATGTTCCTTATTACTTTTTAAATGCGAGTACTGTACCGTAGTGAAAATGTTTAAGGTTATAAATTAACCACACTGACTAAGTGCGTATCGATAGACTTCTCATAGGTGCTTAATTGTTTTTTTTACACCTGTTTATATTTTCCATCTCCATTAATGTCACTGATCATTTCTATTTTATACGCACATTATTTGATTTCAACCCCTAACGGCCATCGGTCCAATTTCAAGCCACTAAATAAGTAAGTAAAAAGTAATCCACTGATCCACTTATTCCAAAATGTCTAAGAAGATCTAAGCGTTTGACGTTTAATATTAAAATTAATATGGACTTAGTAGAATCTATCTGCTCCTTTTTATACTAAAACTTGAAAGGATTCCTGAGATAAGTACTACCCAACTTCATCGTCTGTAAATAAAATACCTCATAAATAAATCATAAGCCCGAATTATTTATCTACATTAAAATTCAGAGAAAACAAAGGCGGTCTTAAGAATAAGTTTAACTTCAATTTACCAACTATCAAAACGTATCCGTAATATTTATCTTTACAAATAAATAAAATTGAAGTGTCTGTTTGTGATTTTAAAATATCATTTTTTACTTTGCATATGGAAGTATACACGATACCTATAACGAAAATTCAATAAAAAAATGTCTGTCTGTTTGTCCGGCTAAGCTAATCTTCTAAACGACTGGACCGATTTTGAGGGGACTTTCACTGGAAGATAGCTGAAGATCCGTTGCGTAATTTTAAGGATCTAAGCATACATAGGGAAAAACTTTGATTTTCGCGACATCGAAAAGGTGGAGGAAAAGTATTCGGATGTATGTATTTTTTATACCATGTAGTGATAGTGATGTAAATAGTACCTGCTTATCATGGATGTCATGATTTTAAAAAGCCCCATTACCAAATAATATGCGCATGATTATAGAAATACGATGCAACAGTTTGAGCTGCAGGAGGGCGTCGGGTCACGACCTCGCGCCGGGATTAGCTCGCGACGCTGCCAACAACGTACTATAATAAACCAAAATATACATCTGTTCTGAGACTTCTGAGGGATGTAGGAAATCGGTATTCATGTGTTGAAAACGACTCGTATTCGCAATATCGTAATAAACATTGCTGAAAATTACAACGTAAACAAAACACTTGAAATTACACAGTTGGTCTTCAAGATATAGGAAATTGGTATTCATTTCGGTTGAGAATGAAAGGAATATTAATAAACCCGTAGTACAAATTGCTCAAACTTATTTATTATATACCTGTTAAATTTAAGTTATTTTTTAAATAAACACGTTACACACGACCATGCAGTTCATCTATTGGTATGATACCTCTACCGTCAATCATAATCAACCCTTAGACTGTACTTATATAAAGTTAATCATATATACGTGGTATCACTAAATTGGATCGCCTCGGATAAGCATGCGTTCCTCACTACACCCTTCAAAACAACACAGCAGCGCTTAACACTGCTCTTATTAAGCATAGCGGTGTTCGTCCAGAGCTGAACCACACAGTGCATTTCATCATCTATGATTGTCACCATTAATAATACATTTATCTAGTAACATATCCCTTACTGCTCTCTTTTGTATATATGCGGTCATAATTGCACTATCTGAAAATAGTAGCTGAAAACATACATAGTATAATTGTCGTTTAGCTTGGCACCTAGCTGCGCGCGTGTTGTTGTTCTAATTTGGGCATCGCGAGGTCGTGACCTGCCGGTCTGTGCGTAAGAGACGCCTATGTAACATTTGAACACGTAGAATTATTATTCGCGGTAATAATCGTAAGTAGTTGATGAATAGCAAATGAATGAACCAATCTATTGTTTACTGTTTAGATTTTGTGCGAATGCTTAAAATTAGTTTGTAGTTCAAGCCGTTTTGACACTTTGTCGATCGCCGATGAATTTCGGAGGCAAATTGTTAACGAAAATTGTAAAAAGTTAAACTTAAATAGTCTCTTATATATTTTTTGGCTTGTGACTTGAAGAAGCCTAAAGCTGGAAATGCCTAACAGTTCGTAATTGGTTCTCTGGAGCTACGGCTGGACTGTGTATAGTTTAAATACGAAGCACATCGTGAAGACACCCAAACCTTCTCATTCTGGAACTTCTTCCAGAACAGGAACCCTTACTGAGAAGGCAACACTATGGATAAATAATGTAAACACATTTATGTACATAAAAATCAGTTAAACTATATAAGTATAAGCTTTTGATATGAGAAAATGAGATATCTCTATCTTTTATTTATTTCAGTGAGATAATGATCTGTAAATGACGAAATTACATTTTAAATATACCATTACAATTAATGTAAACTAAATTTAAAAAAAAAAACTAACGTAACTGTAATTATTGTTACAACAAATTATGAAATAACTCTCTATTTCTACTTCAGACTCTTCAGAGTAAATGGACTCTACATAGCCGAGTTAATAGACCAGCTACTTAAAAATCCGCTAAAATAAATAAATCTCTGTAGATACCCTCGGCAGTGAAATATTTCTATTAAAAAACCACCGTCCCCTTTCTGTGGTATGCCCAAACATTGTACATCGATGTCGGTCATTTCGATATTTGTTTGGGCGGTGTTGGCGTGGTTCCATGGCTGGGCGGATATTTCAGGAGCCCGGGACGAGGTCGTGACCTCCTACCTTCCTCGTCTATGCACGTCAAATGAAACGTACTGCCAAAACTCTTTCATATACATTTTTGCAGCTGTGATAGAAAGGTTTAGATGTTGACTTTTCAAATTAATCATATCATGCTTGTAAAACGCTTCGTATAAATAGTTGTATGAAAATTATAGTCCTTGTTAGCATTACTGACGTATACATTTATTATACAGTGAATTAATTCTTTAATATAAATAACGGAGAGGTCCAAGGCTTGCTCTTCTTCATTTTTAATGCGTTATGCATGTATTTATTAAATTATTAGTCACTTGCTATAACAGTGAAGAAAAATATCGAGTTTGCCGTAAACTGTGGCCTCAACTTCTCTTGCTCAGAAATGACCCGTGACCAGCAATGTGACAGTAGGTATCTTAGTAAACCTCACTCAGTAAAGCGAGTTCCACTTTCAGAAATATTTATGGCTTTGTATTCATACTCTCATACGCATAATCACAATACATACTCAAAATGATTCCGTAACACTTTAGTTACGTGACCTAAAACAATGTTCCTATTGTACATTAGAATCAATGTTTACCTAGTCTACAGTTCTTACACCTGTTTTAGGCAATGCGGTGGTTATTCACTTAACTAACTTTTTTTCTCCTTCGCCCGACCATTTTAGTGAACAGGGAACTTAGGGAGAAGTATTTATTGGATTTTTGGAAGCTAGATTCGTGTATATGCATAATGGACAGAAAATGGGTATGTAACTTTTTAAGCGCTCAGTAATACAAATTTTGATTCGCATTTTATTAACCTATGGGCTACACGTTCTATAACTAGATATGTTAAAATTTTCAGATATTCCAAATTCTGACTTTATACCTCTTACCCAATGCTTTATCACAAGTAGAGTTTCAATATTATCATCAAGATCAAATAAATGGATACCAAATACAGGAATATCCTGATTATGAAAATGAACCAATTACACATTTCACACGTCATAACTTTTTTGAGGATTACCACGAATATGCAGACGATTTCAAGGAATGTAGATGTTTATGCAACACGTGTGAGGATCTCCAGCCTTGTTGTAGAAGTGTGTGTGTAAATTGTGTAACACCACAACCAAGTGTCATGTTTGTACCATACGTATACCCTATTATAGTAACTAAAAATGAGGACGCATCAGATAAGAAAGACAAGGAAACAACAATTTCACCAACATCAACAACAATTACAACAACTACGACTACTATAGCAACAACCAAAGTAGAAACTACAACAGAACTAATAACAATAAGAGTAAATGAACCAGATGATAAAAATATACAACCAGACCCAAAAATATCGGAAATAGAAATGAAATTCGCAAGCGCAGTTGACATTCCTAAAACAGTAATAAGAGGCATCGGTAAAGGACCTTATCAGTTCATTGACAAGAACAGCAAATACGTAATGACGTCACTAAGGCGTACCAAGACGAATTGGCTTCCTAAATATGGTATAGTACCAATTCCAGATCAGTTAGCGGAAAAAATATTACTCCAACTGCGGAATATGAAAGTGTTACACTCCAATCACAATAATATGAGAACAATGGACTTTTTAAATAAATTTAAGAATTAAATGCCTATATTTATGCAAAGGTAAGTTCATGTGAACGTTATTGTAAATAAAAGTGAAATAGGAAATAAAACGATCCACTGTTTTTTTTATTACTTGATAACGATTTGAAATATAACCCCATGTAAAATTTCAGTTGAACAAGTAGATTTTATGTGTTTTATATGAAAGTGAATTTTACGTAACATCATGAGACTTTAAAACTATAAAAAATATGGTACGTATTATATTACCGTATAAAATGTATGTGATGTATTGTTTATAGTTGGTATATTTTCTTAATCTGTTCAGAACGGATAGTACGGATGGTTAAATGCTGCGTGATTTACAACTACGGATTTTCTTTCAGTTCACAGATTTTCTTCTGTGTTTATTCTTCGAAGGAGTAATTTCCCAATATGATTACATGTTTCAACACGAGTTCGTTCAACATCCCATTCAAGCAGCTTATTATGAGCAGTATGCTGGAAGTTATAACAGGCAAATAGAAGACAGACGATTTTCAGAAGGCAGAAGAAACATCCCACGACGAGGTAGACTAAGATTCCCAGAATATCCTGATTCAGAAAACGAATATATTCCCAAAAAAGAAAAATGCAGGTGTTCTTGCAAACGATGTGAAGAACTCAAACCTTGCTGTAGATCTATATGTGTTAACTGCTACTCAGAACCAGGGTTAGTTGTAGTACCTTATCCAGTACCTGTAATTGTCCATGTATCAAGTGCTAAAACCGACACAACATCACCGGTTGTGTCGACAGACACAACGACGACAACAATGACTATAATGACCACTACAACAACAACAACATCAACAACAACTACAAAAACAATAAAGCCAACAGAAACACAAGAAACAAAAGAAACAACACATCAACAAAAGTCTACAATTCCTGTTAGAGTCCCGGTACTTACAGACTCTAATATTAAATATAAAAAATGTCCTCTAATAAACAGTAATTGCTTACATGAAAAGCAAATTCACAGAAGAGACAATTTCCAATATAAAGATACACAAACAAGGTTTTATAGTGACTTAGGCATAATTAGACCAACAGTGTCCAATTTAAATTATAGACTTAAAAATAAAGAGTCCAATTGGATTCCCAAATATGGTATCATGCCTATTCCAAACGAAATAGCAATGAATTTGATGGAAGATGTTGGTAATTTTGATCCATAGAAAGAATTTTTGGGGACCCTAAATCCTTCCATCTCTTCAAGTATTATAGATCTAATTTTAGCTCGCTATTGTTTCAAGCACATCGCTCAATCTAAATAGAGTGGATACACTTATCGCTATGAAAAATTTATTACCTATTTGACCAATTTGTTTCTTCAATCTGAGGTGAATAATAATGAAAATTTTGGATTGATCACATTTTTGGATATATGTAAATGATTTTTTGCTAAATAAGTAACGCAAGTGGACGGATTATAACGCGAATATTTTCCAAGTTTTATTGTACATTACTTGTTAAGTAGGTAACTAATACGTCTTTGTAATAAACAACTTTGTATTTAAATAGTTACTTATTTATAGCTATACTGAAATAGCTTAGTTAGAAAGCGTATTCATTATAACGCAGAGTATATAAACAAAATTAACCTTACTTTGTTTATATACCTTGACTTTATCAACAGTAGTATACCTATCTAGTAGGTATTAGTATAGGATACGCACGTTCATTCAGTAGTTCACATCACATCAGATACAATCGCTAACACGGCACGATTCACGCTTAAATTCTTTTCACACATCACTGATTACACTGCACTTATGAAACTCAATTTCATTGAACTGGGTCACATCGTACATTGTTTTGGAAGGTTATTTTTGTTATTGTCTGTTTCGTTAATTAATTAATCGATTTAACATATCGAGCAGACAATAGCGTCTCGGTGAACGTGGCATGACCTTTCAGAAGGCGACGAGACTGCGAGTAAGTCGCGCGGGGTCACATCTGATGTATTTTTAGAGTTTAAAGTTCGAAATACGACGGTTATTCACGCGTGTGACCGCTGAAACGTAGCCGCTTCCGCTGAGCGTTTCGCGGTCCGCTTTTCCTGATTTCAGCTTGTAGTTGAGGTTTAAAACTTCCGTTTTTTATAAGGATTGTGTTTATTTAGGTGTTTAGAGTATGTCGTTGTAATCATTACATTCATTACTAAAAGCTTTATAGGTTAAAGGTGGTAGAACTCTATGTTGTGCGACTTCAGCGGCACCACCGCCACACGTATTTCTGCCTTATAACAGCAGTGTTAAGCACTGCTGTGTTCTGATCTGAAGGGTGTGGTAAGGGAGACATACTTATCCGAGACGTTCCAACTTAGTCCTTAGGGGTAGCAAAACATCTGTGGCCGACCTCAGATAGGACTGTGATCTTATGTCCTTCAGTTTTTATTTATCATTATGGCCACCAACAACTGATGCTTTTAGCAATCTGATAATCTGAACGACTCATTTTGGAAATTACAAATCAAGCATGTTCCTTGGAAAATGATCGCATAACCCATAACCGAAGCAATTCAATCGGCAGATGACGGATGTTCGAGGAAAACAAATAAGTATTGCTATTTATTGCGATGGATGCCGATATACGTTAATGGGTTCCGTCGAAATTATTTATAACCAATATAAGTCATACACAATAAGATTTTCTCCTGTGTCGCGGGTACCATAGACACACGAAGACGAATACACAAACAACCAGACCCAGAACAGAAATTCATCATTCAGATATTTGTCTGGGAATCGAACCGGAATCCACTGAGAGTCAAACGGTGTGGTGAACGCTTCGCCACGGGAGTCGTCAAACGGGAAAATGTTGAGTTCTGTATTTGCTGCGCTCAGCTGTGTGTAGACCTCAGGAAATTATTAATTCTCCTTTATGGCATGTTACAGAGTTTTGTGTTATTTATCACTACACGGTATAAAACAAAGTCGTTGTCCCTTGCATGCTTAGATAGAGTGATTCAAGAGGAAGGTTAAATGTAACGTAATGCGTCCGAAGCTGCGGGCAAAAGCAAGTTATTCATACATATTATACATACGTTGTGTGTGTAACATAGACTCAATAAGAAAATTTGAACCAAAGTACCTTACTAAATCGGTTTCATAATTTTCTAATCAAC
The DNA here is from genome assembly GCA_018251915.1 of Urbanus proteus proteus. Classification (NCBI taxonomy): domain Eukaryota; kingdom Metazoa; phylum Arthropoda; class Insecta; order Lepidoptera; family Hesperiidae; genus Urbanus; species Urbanus proteus. The sequence goes on from DWPV01002934.1 coordinate 11,346, forward strand.
CTCATGTTAGAACCTCATAAACCACTATTCCAATAATTTGTATAGCAGCAATTACAAATTCAAAGCACACAACTTAAGCAGTAATTCCGTTTCTGTTAACGGATCTCCAATAATAGGGGAGATAATATAAAATAAATATGGACATAAATATCAACTGACAAGCAACAGGAAATAGGTCGGGAATAGCGTCCTAAAAGCCTTTTGCCCATCCGATAAAAATAGCGTGATTTGACATTTGCGACAGAAGAAAAAGAACATGATACTTGCTTCCGCTATCGTGTTGTGTGGCAGGTTAATAGCCAAATAAGTTTTCTTTTATAGTTTTGACTATAAATTTTTGATGGGCAGTAGTGAACAATAATCAGGTGGATTTTATCGTTTTTTTATATGATCGAAGTAGCAAACGAGCATACAGTCGCCCTGATGGTAAATCTCAACTGCCGAACTTTATTAGAAAATTAAATATGTTATGCCTTAGAGCTTTAGTTATCTTCCAGTGAAAGTCCGGTCAAAATCGGTTCAGCCGCTTAAAAGATTATCTTCCAGTGAAAGTCCATCAAAATCAGTCCAGCCGCTTGAAAGATTTCCTCAGCCAAATAGACAATATTTTATAACTTGCATTTTTGTCTATAACAAAGAATATAAATATCTATATCGTGTATACTTTCATAGGCATTGAGCAAAAAGTTGTTATTTTGAAATCATAAACAGACACTTCAATTTTATTTATTAATATAGATATAGATGGTAAACCATCGTCGTAAAAAGTACACCACTTTTGATAATATGCTTTACTTTTATTGTGAAGGGCAAGCGTAAGATGGGAGACGACCGTTTATTCATACAACGTATTCTCAACAAAATAAATTTCAAGTAAAGTAAAATGTTTCTTTTCGGGGACATTAAAAATACAGTGAATTCAAAATGAAAATGCGTTTCAAGGTTTCCAGGGACACTCATTTGAATAGTCTTTTTGAAAATACATTAGCAATACAAGTGTTTAAAATTTCAACATTTAAAACATTTTCATTATTAATACTAGCTACAAGACGAAATATTTTGAACTTGTATGACTTTTGTTATAAATAATTCCATATATTTTTTTTCTTAATTTTTAACAACATAATACGGTGTTTAAGTGTTGCGGTAAACAGCGGTGATTTTTCTAATGTCTCCCTATTAACAGTTTTAATTAATTATCAATGATTATTTATTTTTAATTTTTTCGAAACGCCTAGACTGATTATAAATACTTTAAAGTAAAAATCTTTGAGAAAGTAGTATCACTCCACTTTACATAAAATCGGTATCGGTCGGTATCGCTATCGGTGCACACAGACCGTTAGTGAAATACGTGGCTCCCCAGGGAACTACTCATCACTATCGGCCGTCGCCGCGAGAACTAAGACAAGGTACTGTTCCCTTATCTATTTACGTACTATCCTTTCAGTTAACACAATATCTTTTACTTACCCTGAATTATTACTTTTATCTTTGCAGGCTGAATTTCAACAGAGCTCCTGGGAGAATTTGGCCTGAGAAAAGATATTTTGTTTCAGAATGTAAAAAAATATATTTTACATTGAAAAGCTTCGGTGAGAACTTTTTTGTGGGTGATTTAAATACAAATAAATACAGCTGACTAAATCCAAAACAGAAAATTATTATTTTTTTGTTTAGAATGACATCCGATAGCCATTGTACAATACAGATTTATGTAAGTTAATTTCTTATACATATATGTTCGCTTCGATAAATATATCGAAATATCTTTTTATAAGAATAATGCTCTTTTCAAATAGTCATATAAACATAGCAACAATTCAAACTGATAGAACTCTTACTCAACGCGTTGAATCCGATGTTCGTCGTACCACGGCCGTCAGAAAATTGAACCCATTCTTTACTTACGAATGTTTTTTATAGGGACAACCGTTGCACATGCGAAGTGACTCAGCGCCGTGTGCCGTGTTATAACGAGTCTGCCACACTACCCTATTAATTTTTAACAAATAATATTTCATTCCCTTACAATATTCTACTTAGTTAATACTAGCTGATCCCCGCGGTTTCACCGGTGTTTGAAAAGTAAATCAATAAACAAAGCGACAAAACAAAATAAACGTATCCCACGGAAACCGCACATTTTCCAGGGATAAAAAGTAGCCTATATGTTATTCCAGACTACAGTCTATGACTGGGCCAAATTTCATCCAGATCCATTCAGTCGTTTTTAAGTTATAGAGTAACAAACATCCATCCATTCATCCATCCATCCTCACAATCTTTCAGCTTTATAATATTAGTGAGATTAGTAAGATGTTATTACATAATCATTTATCACTTACTACTTATTGCCACATTGTTATTGATTCAACAATTTGCTAAATATGCCAAAAACAGTTACGTTTTGGTGTTACGCCTTATATCTGTGTCAGCTTCGAAAAACCCAGAAATATTAATGGACAGGTGATTTTAAATATTCTATGAAAACAAATGAATAATTGAAAACGATTAACCAAACACGCCATTCGGAACGGAATTAATAAATTACTTACATGCTTATATGTAATATCACCTCTGACGTTATTAAATTACACTGCAAAATGTATTCGAATGGTATACAATAATTTAATTGCTATTTGCCTCACTTATTATACATATTCAATGAATATACTGACGACTCGCGTAAAGCGGTCTCAATTGGGCCTCATATATTTGTCGTTCGTCTTGTAGGACACTTAATAAGCTTTACTACAGAAAGGTAAAAATGACGACCGTTAGCTTAATGTGCGCCTTATTCTAAGCCAGTGGTTCTTAAACATTTTTGGTGGTGGAGCCCTTTTGAACAGAGATTTTTTTGACGGAACCCCAAAAATAAATAAAAAAAGTTACGTGCTCTTTTTATAATATATATAGGTATGTGTGTAGAAAGAGTCTTTTTTAAAATAAGTGTATACCTATTATAATAAAAGAAAAATAATCGAATTGGAGTATGCTCAAGGAGCCCCGTAAATGTTTTGCAGAGCCCCAGGGTTCCGCGGGTTCCGCAGGTACGCACTTTGAGAATGGCTGTGCTAAGCTATTCCTGATATCTTAGTCACAGATTATTATTTTTTACTTATCACAATCCACAAACCTTCAAAGTAAAGCCTCGTATTACGTTACTGTTACAAGGAATAAATAACACTAGAACCAATTCACCCACAAATGATTATACATTCTTAATCTTATGTCTTCATCGTATTTACTTTTGATCGTGAGTCCAACATATTTTGGACCAGGATTTATACAGGCCTTAAAGAGATCTTACAAATTTTCAACACTTTTAAACATTTTAACAATATGACGTGTATTATATAAATGGCGGATATACTCACATCTTACGCCACACAGAAGTGAATTATGTTCAGAAATTCATAGAACAAATTTTCGTGTGAAATTCTATGCATACTTGAACTTATAAATATTAAAGACAATTCGAAAGAGCGCGTTCTATGAATAATTTAGGATAAAAATGAAACGCATGTTAGCAAGAGTTGAGAGCTCAAGTTCTGTTTACATTTATGCTACTTAGAACGACTAGATAAACAGAAAACAGTACTATCCACTATCACACTGTATTCTTAGTATACCCCAGATAAGATTACAGTCCTACCAACGGGATAATTCACTAACGTGTCAATGTGGTTTTACTTCAAGCCAGCCTTTAGTTCAACGACAATTGTCATTTTGATATGTAAAGTCGTGGTTGTGGTCGAGACGGTTAACGCATATCATACTTAGGTTAGGTTAGGTTAAGGAATACCGTTTTATCGAGGAACTGTCAAAGTATCCCAACCATGAGTAGTTCCGCTAAAAGCCGCGCAAACACTGGTGACGCTAGATAGTAAGTCGTCGCATGCGCAGGGTCGAGCTGGCGTTCGTGTGTCTTAGTGAATAAACCTCCCTGAGCTCGGCCACAGAAGAGATGCTATCCCTGAGGACTAAGTTGGAACGCCTCGGATAAGTATGTCTCCCCATAGCCTTCAAACTAGAACACAGCAGCATAAAACTTCTGTTATTAGGTAGAAATAAATAAGGCGGTGGTGCCTCCGAAGTCAAACCAAAAATGTTTTACTACTTTCGGGATATTATCATAAAACAATTTATGTAAGTATAAGTTATTGAAAAAAATAAATGTGTATCTAATGTTAGAAAAGAAACGCAGATAACTAGGTCGCACAATAATATTTCTTTGTGTACGTTTGATCAATGTAATGTAGACCCGACCTTTTGATTTTAATGAGACCTTTCAAATAAAATATTGTTTTATTTTCCGACAAAATTGGCCTTTGTCTACCCTAACGGGTAATTGTAACTCGTAAAGAAAATTAGGTACCTAGAATTGGTTACAGTTCTAAAGTAAATATTAGTGGCCTGTAATTCTTTTGGTAAAATGTTTTAGTAGGTAACCATTACAATTCATTTTGAAGAGTCCTGGGTTTGATCCCAGGTCTGAAAATTTCTAAATCCTAATTATTATAAATGGGAATGTTCGTTTATTTGTTTGTTTGTTTGTAACGCATTTACGCCTTAATTTCTAAACTGATCGTTATGAAATTTTGCACACACATAGTATGGGGTCCAGAAAGGGACATAGTGTACCTTTCATCCCGAAAAAGACGTACTACTCCCGAGGGATAAAAAAGTAACTTTTATACCTACAACTTACTTTGATACCTATGGCCTCTTTGTGCGAAAGTACCTACACGTTAGCGCGAGCGAAGCTGCGGGTAAATACTAGTATTAAATAATAATACTTATTTTGTTCC
>DWPV01002935.1:0-16159 GCA_018251915.1 Urbanus proteus proteus
GATCCAAATTAACCTCACGTAATGTATTATTTTTGAACCGGCTGTAGGACACGCTGTTAATAGTGTGTTTTTTGCCCAACTAGGCTTGTTTTAATTAAAAAATAAAGACAAGTTATAACAAACCTAAGTTGCATGCTAATAACGACTGATATTTTATAAGCGTCATCCAACACCAGTATATCGATCACAAGAGCTCGCTCGTTACAAAGTAGAACAAATTTAGAAGCGGCCGACACGAAGAACAAAATGAAACTTTCATTAATTACGCCGAGACTCCGATGGACCGGAGACAAAACGCAGAGCGATTAATCAACATTAATGAACTGACAACACTTCATTTTTATTAATAATCTCCCGCTAAAAGTCCGTTACGTGAACGAGTTGAGCTTAGAGCGCCATTGTGCGCTTTGGATTAGATACACCTTTTTTTAAACGGAAGCTGAATATTAATCAACGGCTAAAATCGTTTTCATATTTCATTTCTACAGACACATATTTCTGTTAAAGGTCGGTTCATTTCATTTGATTGCATGCACTATTATCTTAAATTGAAGTCAAAATTGACCATTTTACATAAATGTTCTGTATGAGAGTTCAGTTCACCTGATGATAAGTGTCTACAGCTGCCCACGGATATTTGTAATCAACTCTAGATAAGACCAGTATCTTACCTAGGACTAGCTGTAGTTGCGTTGCTACCCAAAACACGACAGCGCTAAACACTATTATTATTAACAGGAATAGATGTGGCGGTGGTATCTTCGAGTCGAACTTCAAAGATTACCTATTTCAATCGCTTCTTACATAAGATATGTTTAAAATTTTCAAAAGCCTCACTTTTGTCATGTATGCAAAGACACATGCATGTAAAGTTACAAAGAAAATCCCAAGTCTTTGCCAACCCGAGGGCCTAATTAGCGAAACGCAATCGTGACGCTATTAACGTGTGTTTGACTTAGACTTTAATGAGCCAACGAGCTGCTTTGGAAGAGATGTGCACGGGAGACGACAGCACGACGTATTTACGACACGACTACGATGGGCTTTCGTTCGTTTACAATATTGTCAACTCATTAAACGTGAAAAAATTAGAAACAAACTTATGGAAATATTTTTCCGGTTTTGCATGGTCGGTAAGGTGGCCTAAGGACCAAAAACATTCTTCCATTCACATTCACATTTATTTTCTCAACGATTCTCATAATTTGCAATTCAAGTACAAGAATTTAATGATGCCTATCAAATTCCACGCTTACATCAAAAATCATAAAAAGGTCATAATTACGAAGCCCTGAACAAGTGACGATAGGAGTATCTCAAGGGCGTTAATTAGGGCCCTTTCTTTTCCACCTCATTTTTACGTTATAAAAGTGAACTTGTACACAGTCTACCGTGTAACTAGTCTGCATAGCAATTATTTAAGTCGAGAACAATAAAAATACTCATAAAACAATTTACATACATTATGCTTTCATTAAAATTTTAAAGCGATACAATACAACGGTGAAAACTGCATCTAACCGGTTCCGATGTAAATGACTACTGATAAACTATTGTACTGCCAAAGTGACTTGCAACTCTGCGTTTTTGTTATAGAGTTTAAATTTGGTTCTTTAAGTGTTTTTGTAGATTCTCGATAAGCATTGATGGATGAAGTTGTTTTTTAAGATAGGAGTCATTGTTTTTTTTATTTTGATTCAGTTTATCATTACGACCACGCGAACAGAGGCTGATTGGAGTGATTAGCCGGCAAGTTAGCGTAGGGCGTGTTCGTATCTACGGTAACATTTAGATTCACCGATAATACTTCTAGAACATGACATTTTCGGTAGGGAAAGTCACTTTTACCTGGTTGTAATTGTCTTGTTATTATATTACGTGTCTTGTTAATTTCGCAGCTTTATCAATTTTATCTACACGTGTAGTTTTTATGTATGCTTTACATTTTGATGGATACTACGTTTGTTTTAGAGTTTCAATAGATGCTATCGTAGAATTATTTCGGTTCTTACTACTATTAGTAAATGATTATTATGAGTAGACATGAATAAGTGTTCTTAAATTTTCCTAAACAAAATGCTTTCTTAAAGAAGACTAAACAAATTTGAATTTTCGTGCTCTCAAAGAAATTTAAAATTTTGAATAAAAATTCTTAAAAATAGTAACAATGTAGCAACTAAGTGTTGTTACCAAGTACCTATCATTGTTTACATCGGCTGGAATTTATCACGCGATGGTGATAACACGGAATCAGCGGGCAATGGCTAGATAAGAGCGACTACAGATAACGCTGAAGAAATACAATTTGTTAGGAACGTCCAATTGACCGTCTTGAATGCTTTGTCCATCATATATTTCACTAAACAAAACCAGCTGTGAAATAACTTTCTAAAAGTGAAATTAGAATCGGTTCAAGTATATTAGAAATTGGATATAAAAAATACGACCTTTGTGATCTCTCTGATGACCTTTGTGTATGGATAGATCATGGAGGTGCTACCGGACCCCGGAAGCCTTTTCTTCCGTTTAACCATCAACCTATAGTTTAAACTCAAATTCTCTATATCTAACTTTACCGAAGCCAGCACCTTTTGCTACGTTTAAATTTAAAATACGCAGCGAATGCATTCTTGAATCAATATGAAAGATATTAATGTATTGTAATTGTATAAACTTAGGTAAATGTCACATTTTTGACTATATATGTTACAAAAAAGCTTGACATTTAAGCAATTAGCATTATGGAATCGCTAGTCTATTCATAAATTTGCTGGAAGAACATAACAGTCAATAAAATTGATACAATTTATACGATATGCCAGTGTTATCATATAAATGATAATTATTTTATGTCATTGAGGATTAGGTAAGAACGATAGAACGGTATCTAAGTATATACAAATTGTTTATAAACTTCGATGTTGTGGCGTTAAATATATACTATACGTTATATATTTATATCATATGCAGCTAAAATTAAGAATAAATAAAAGATTTCTGTTATCGTAAAAATGTGTGTTTTTAGTATAAGGAAAATGTTCGTTTTAAAACTCTTTTTTTATTCTCATGTACCTAATGGATGTGTACAATTTATGATATACATATTTGCGTTTGATAATAGTGTCAAAATAGTTGGTATTATTTCATTTAAAGAATTATCAAGATTATTTGTTTTTGTATTTCATTAGTTGATTGGTATTTAATACTTATATGTCAATCTCATTTACACTACTATTACATAAGATATCTTACTTAATATTAATTATGCAAGTGAGGTAGGAATCGATTGATTCATTTATAGTGTAATCTAGTTTACCTATATTAAAATATTCAAATTATAATTCAAACTAAAATTGAATTTCGAAACTGTGAAACTGCTATTAGCGTTATTTTTATATTTTGAAATATGTAAATGACCAGAGAACTGGACTTTTAACGAGCAGAGGTTGACGCTGTAGGATTTAAATAACAATAACGATATATCAAAATAGCAATAATCATAACAGTAACAATAACCATTCAAGTCATATCATTTCTGAAGAAAGTTGGTCGGAAGTTTTCCAAAAGTTGGGGCTTAGTTCACTTCACATTGCATACAAATTAGATGACAGAAAATATTTAGGTATATTCAGAAGCAGGTAGTTAATATATGTGTACGTAAAAATTACAAGTACATCGCATTAATCTCCGGTCAGGAAAACCTATAATTATATTCTGGTTTGAAAATTTTATTATGTGTTAATTTGGATTTTGTGAAAAACCGCATTAGCGGATTTTTTGAATCTGCTTGGATTTAATATATAAAATAATATGAATAATGATCTCAATTGATTATTATTAATTCTTTTGAGATCACAATCTCATAACAACGGTACTCTCAGTTACTCAGAAACAAATCATGCCCTATTTTAGCTCTTGTAATGAGATTTGGTAACAAGAAGGTAAGCAGATAACGAGTCACAAATACTAATAATAAAAAGTGTTCATAGCAATAAGGTCCAACCGTGAGCAAAAGAAGCGATTATTCTTCTATGAAGATGTCACAAAAACACCAATTTCTATTTTCGGACGGTGCGCGGGCAAAAAATAAATGAAGGTAGTGCGTAGCTCGACAGCCATACTTTTTTCGGCCCCATATGTATCATCTATCTCTTTTTCTTCCATTGTATGTGAGTGTGATGGGAAGATTTTTTTCTGGACGCCTTTTATGAGCCATAATTCGATGGGTCCATTCTACACTGTGTTTTATTTGAAGGGAAACGCTCATCTAATTATTATGGTGTATTTATACACCATAACGAATTAAGTGTGGCCATTTTTAAAATAAATCGCCTTGTATAAATTTACTGTGTCCGTGGGTATGGTTTGGAAATAAAATTTTATTGTTATGGGCTTTTTTGAAAATTAATCTCTGCATATATCTAACGTTGAATAGAATGTGACATGAAAACGTACATGTGTCTTTTTAATTGCATTATTTTATAGAATATATTCCCAATTTGAAAATGTTAAGAAAAAAATATGGGTTATCTTTTTACGGAAGTTTAATTGACAAAAAAGTATAATGGGAGCGTTTAGATCTATTAGACAAATTTCAAGTTTAAAAAGTTCACAGAACTTTTGAGAACATCATTCGGCATTCTCGGATACCTATTTCTCGTTACGTTTTTATTTGCAAGTAATAACTAATCCAAAGGTGTAAACAAGATGTTCTTTACTATGACTTGATTCAAGAATTGAGTATCTACCTATCTCATTAATTAAAGCATAAACTTAATGGACACGCCTTTAAACGTTAAACAAATGCAGGCGAAGTCGCGAGTGAAGAGATAGTCATTAAAACAAAAGTTCAGTTCAATGTAACGCATTGGTGTGTAAAAATAAACATGATAATAAAAATTCAAAATTTGCCTTTTTAATTTACCGCCTTATCGCAAAAACGGCTACAACAATGGAATTAATACATCTGGCAAAAAATACTGTTAATATTATTTCAGCTTTGTAAATTTTGCAATAAACATTATATTAATTCTGCATGTTAATCGTACAAATTGTATATTTTAATTGTTACCCAAAAGTGGAAAAGGATTTACTTTGATTCATTTGCATACTGCAAATCATTTTTTATATTCTGTATCATTGAACACAGATGAATACTGGCATGAGATAAGAGTAGGTACCTGGGTAGGTACCTACTCTTATGTCAGTGGATAAATACCATGTAAGTGAACCGTAAATCATTGCAAAGGTTTGCATTTTACCGAGTTTTTCTTTCCATCCAAGCAATACGAGTAAAATCGGCGAAAAAACTTTAGTATTTTATTTGACCGAGGATAAAGGAGCAAAATAACATGCAGTCCATCAGATGTTGAGTAGTCGCTGCCATGCCTGGTCTCTCTACTGATGTCAACCACAGAAGCGTTGTAGCTCTTGAGGTTTAAAGTGGCTATATTATAATTCAAATTATTTCTCATTTATTCAACGTTGGTTCATATTGAACACTTGTTAAACGTCAAAAACCCTACCATCGCCTCGGAGAGGTTATTCGTTATGGAGAAAAGGCGGTGCAAGAAACTTTATACATTTGAAAAATTGCATATTTATAAAAATTGTTGTAAAAATGTACAATAATTTGATGTTATAAATGGTACTTATAATTGAGCTGGAGTTACGTCACATGAACATTTTAATTTAAGTATTCATTTGCATTATAACATACTTTATCGCACAAGTATTGTTTTATAGTTAATTTAAACCTTTTATCAAGTAAGACAATAATTATTTTTGGTATTTTACTGTAGAAGCAAATACAGTTCCCCATAAAAGAATTAAACACTGCGTAATCTAAACTTCTTGTCAGTTAGACTGCATGCTCATTTGCTCCTTCAATGTTATAAAAAATAGAACTATAAGTATAGGTACATGTGTAAGTCCTATACACGTCTATAAAATATTGTAACAAACATCCCAAGCTCGGAAGCTGTAAGAACGTTACGTCAGTGAACACGATCCAATCTTACGAAGCATTACACAACAAAAGAGTTATATAAATATTTCCTCACAAAAAACCTAAACCTGTTCCACAGCGCTTATTTTCAAGGGCACACGTACCAACATACAATCTATACATCGCACTTTTAAATGTCTGTTAGTGTGTTGTTGTTTGGCAAATACTAATGTTAGTTTTTTTTTAAAGTAGATTCTGGTGGTGCTGCTGTGGATACAGCTGTATCGATAACTGCCGCTTAGCAGCGTTGAAGACGGTGCATTTTGAGTAAAAGCCATCAAGGTTATAGTAAGTAGTTTTTAAGAGATGTACAATTGTACAACTTAGATTACTGACATGGCGGCGTATTTATGACGAAATTTGTAAAAAAAAAACTATCCTCGTTCGGTGATAAGTTGTCTGGGCTACAGTGGCCATTAAATTACTTTATGCTTGACTAACAACAATGCTATTTAAAAATCGTTGTTTTAATTTAATACATCGACATTTAAACTGCTTATTATACAGGTTTGAAAATTAAAAATATTCATTGGAACAAAATCAACAAGCAAACCCTAAAAATCGTTGCTATCTTTTCCACTGTAATAATACCTAGTTGAGATATTATAAATGTTACTACTGACCTTATTCTCTGTTTGTTTATTCTATATGGGATTTACGAGTATATGAGCGCGGTCTATATTTTAAACTTTAATGTGAGTAGGTACTAATTTAGAAGCCGAGATGGGTATAATTCTTTAAGTGAGCTACTGTTCAAGGTAAACTAGTTCAAAAGTTTCTCTAAACGTTAGAATTATAAAAATAGTAACACCATAATAATGGCGAGTATTTTATTAACATGGCGTATATTTTATTATATGTAGCGTTATATTATATATTGATTTAATATTGTGACATACAGACAGAGAAACATATATTAGGTACTGATATATTTGTGACACGAACTTTGGATGTAGGTACTAAGTTAAATATTTAGATTCAAATCCTTAGGTACCTTTCACGTGTTTTGATGTTATGAAATTAAATTTTCATAATAATTGCTTTTTGTCGTTGTTCTTTTTGTTGTTGATATTAAAGAAAACATTATGAGGAAATTGAGCTTGAGAGTCTCAAAGTTTCTCAAATATGTGATAGAACCTAATAGAAATCTCAAATTGCGTAATGTGATATTTAGCGTAATTATTGAGCAAAGTGATTGCCGCAAACCTTTTTATATCCCACTGCAGGGCACGGGTCTTCTCCCACAAATCACCACGCTGCTCCAAAACGTGTTGGTGGTTTTAAGTCTACGCAACCCGCAGGGCTATGCGCGTTTCATGGAGCAAAGTGATTAATTATCCTATCTTATCTAAAATTCGAATAAAGCAATAGAAGAATAAAGCAACCATGCAGTCTGTCACAGGAGACCACTGGAGAAATCAGCAGCATAAAGCACTTGACTTTCAAAGCAGGCCTTCAGTAATGAAGAGACGACTGAGAAGAAGAAGAAATGGGCCTTGAAAATTGTCAACACAGATACCTCCGGACACGAACCGCGGACGAAATCTTGTCACGAAACCTACTCTTCTATGTTCGTCCAAATAGTTTATTACGTCATCTACATATAAACTGAGCCAACAAAAAACTGATTGTGTATGCAAAAATCAGCTTCACTAATGATATTCAACAACACATCAACTCGTTATCGGATAAAAACACTTCCTAATTATATCCCATGGTGTTTTTTATAGTGTAGATATCCCATCTTATGTGTAATAATTACCCACGTAAACCTAATGCCATCAATATTATAATATTTATTATGTTGCGGTTCTCGTTTCTATTTACTCGCTTAAAAATTGGTCGGTAAAATAAACACTCGAAATCAGTGGCTCTCAAACTTTTTGCTGGCGGAGCCCTTTTGAAAAGCGAAATTTTCGACAGAGCCCCAAAATAAACGACATAGTCACGTGCATTATTTTTATAATTATGATACATTGTAAGTGTATAGTAAAATAAAAAATAATGTAATACTCCCATTACACCCTGAGCACCTGGAAAGACTCTAAACTCTGACTCTAAATCTATTTTAATCAAATTTACTACTTGTACGATTTACACCAATAAATGTGTGTTCATTTACAAATTTTCAGTAAAATGCCTTCCATCTGATAGCACTTGCCATAAAAAATGTAGTCGGAGACTCCTTTCTGGCCATAGATACTGCTACCCCTGAGGATCAAGCAATGCCGCGTAACTAGTCTGTCTTTTAAAACAACACACAGTGCCACTTCAGACAATTGTGTGGGTGGGAACAAATATCTATTCAGCATTCAATATCATTTTGGACTTGATGCTCACTTTCTACTACTGTTACATAAACAGGAAAAATATTAATACATTTGGTACAGAAACAGGATAAATATATTTTTTTAGATTATCTTGATATAAAACCATTGTAAAAAACAATGCAGCTTTTTGTACCGATAAGCTACCGATTGATATACCTATCTGATATATTCATCATTTCTGGGTTCTATTCTTTGCGAAACATTTATTATTATAATTTAATGTTATGCTTAGTGTTATTTGATATCTATCTAAACGATTATTACAGTAAAAGAGCTACAAATTTGATTCGAGGCCTTAAATGCTACACGTTTTTAAATGAACAACGAACAAGTGTGTAACTCATAGGAGTTTAATTCAAGTAACATATTATTTAATCACTACATAGTATAAAACAAAGTCGCTTTCCGCTGTCTGTCCCTATGTATGTAGATCATTAAAACTACGCAACGGATTATGATGCGTTTTTTTTAATAGATAGAAAGACTCAAGAGGAAGATTTATACGTATAATAACATCCATTATATAGTAGAGGAGCGTGCGAAGCCGCGGGCAAAAGCTAGTTATCTGTTAAAGGTTTTTCAAATTAACCAGCCAAAGATATTTCAAGATTTTTATGTTAAAGCTCTTTTAAACAGTTAAAGTTTGTATTCGAAAACTTTTTCGTAGTTAGTAATATCCGTGCTATTTGTTACTGTTATATTACGTAAATAGTAGGTACGTACTTTAAAAATTAAGTATTTGACAAGCTCATTTCATTTCAATTCCTTCTTTACTCTAACGTAAACTAGAAATATAAGACAAGAGAGGCCCCTTATCCCATAGATTGAAAAAACCATCAGCTGATCCAAACAACATCACAATGGTTTTTGTTTAACAGAAAAACGGGTAACACGACACCCTTGTGAGGGTTTAAGGGATTTTGTGGGATATGCCTTAAGGTTTTTATTATAAACCAATATGGGTCCAATAAAAAATTGTTTCCGAAGCTCATACGGCCAGTGGGCTTTTGTCCCACATTTTGGAAATTTTGGAAAGGGAATTTAAGGAAGTGGTGGTCCCACCTGTTGGTAAATGCGATAAGTTTATATTTACTTTTATTAGGATTTATATTGTAGAGATATTTAAACTCTATTATAAGGTAGAAAGTATGTAGTGTAATATCCTCTGAGAACTAAGTGGGAATACCTTACGATGATATAAGTGTTAGCGCATTATATTTTAAATTATTGTGTGCTTTTTGTATTATATATTGAATTGCCGCTCATGGATATTTATAATCAACCCCAGATAAGAACAGTCTTATCTGAGGTCGGCCACAAATGAGGACTAAGTTTGGACGCCTCGGATAAGTATGCCTCCCATACCACACCCTTCAAGCCAGAACACAGTAGTGCTCAACACTATCGCTATAGGTAAGTTAGAAATAGGTGTACCGGTGGTGCCGCCGGAGTCAAACCACAAGGGTTCTACCACCTTCCAAATACTGTAAATGTAAATGCTGATGAATAAAATTATGAATGACTCGAATTTTTTTCTTAATATCATACAAAACTCTTAAAAACTGTATTGGGGTATCTCACGGTATAAATACTAGAGTTTAAATATTATAACGATATAAGCACATTAATGTTCACAATTATCATAATGAAGCACAACAATAAATTCATTAAACATCAAAAAGTATTACAAAACCTGCTCTTTGAATTCCCTCACAGTTCAATTCCCTCCACTACGTTCTTACAAAAGGATATTACATCCCTTTCGGAAAAGGGACAAACATACATTTTAATTCAATTATACATACAATTCCGCTGGGGTGGGAACTGGAGTGGTCAGATGTTACCAGGGTCCTTGGCTCTAGGACCCTTGCGTTAATGACTCTTGAAGTTTGAAATTACTTCAGAGTGCCTAGTGGTAGTGGGTTGCGGTTGCGACTCGGTTAAACCTCTTTGGATACGAAGAATTTTCACATTTTATAAACCTTATCTGTCATTGATGACGTCAGTATTAAATGGGTATACGATTTTATACATCCATAAAAATATACCTACTGTTAATCCTTTTCTATCGTTAAGATCGTTGATTTTTATACAAAAAATATTATTGTACATTTCTGAATTAAGTAATGAAACATGATACAGATTCCCATAAAACTTCAAGGAAGACATGGGGCTCTCCATCATGGATTCTCTGGCTTTACAACCATTGGCGACAGTGGCTACTTTCCATAAGGTCCTTATCGTTAGTTTTAAGTATCAAAAACAGATTATTTTGACGCGAACTTACAATCTCCGGGGCATGATATGCTGCAGCCGCAAGCCGCATGCTCTCTCCATACAGCAATACATTTAAAATTAAAATACTGAATCACAATTCCTATGAATAGTTAGAGTACCTATTAGTAAAGAACCACTTAAACAATAGTTCAAAATCTATGTATTCAGTGGGTGTAACAATGACTGTCTGTCAATCAGTTTCCATTTAAATAACATACAAATGCTATTTCTTTTTGTCCATTAGTGGGCTCATAGAGTGGGCTATTAAGTCGAGAACTATTCAATCGATTTCTATAAACATTAACTGTTTTGTTTTCTATCATCCGTTTTATTTTTTATCGAAAGAAAGGAAATTACTTGCTTTTGTAATAGGCATTGCATTATTCCGAAAGTAGGCATTGATTAAAAATTATCAAAAGTTATTGCTTTTCCGAGTATGTAAAGTTATACTTGAATAATGTAGTGGCTATACAATTTTCTTGCATAATAATTATGTTTATATTTTTTTTAACCAGATATTATTAATAACCAACTATCCAATTAATTATTTACGGTAAGTGTTTACGATAGTCACTAATGTGGACAAGGACTTGATGGATTGGATGTGAAGGTTATCACTTTAAATAAATTTCTTTATTTGATGTCATAAGACTTATGAGACTACACTATTTTTGAACCTAAGCGAGTGTTGCGATGTGAGTGCCACGGACACACAAAGATAAGCAGAGAAACATCCCGAAAGGGAAATCTAAAGTCATAGTTTTAATTACCTAATCGGGATTCGAACTAGGAACCCTCTAGAAAAAAATTTACATACAGGTCATGGAATTATAATATTAGAAAAGCATATTAACTAATTATGTGTAGCTTAATCTATCAATGAGTGTTTAAGGCTTGGTCCGAAGTAAAGCGTCGCCCGCTGGGAGCGTATAAATATCCCGCTGCAATCATGGCCCGACTCAATTTCCTTTTATGGCTCGTAAACTAGGCCTCCGTCACACTGTCGTGTATTGCAAGTTATTAGTCAAGTGCAATTGCGAATAATATGGATTTAATATTCGGTGTCATAAATACGCATGTTTATTAATTGTAGTAGCAAAAGTTCACATTTGTTATCGGATTTAACTGCTAAATACAGTCTGGGAAAGTCTGTAAACATCAAAACAGAATAGGAATAGATTGAAATTAAAATGAGAACCATAGAATATTGCGAATATATTACAACCTTCAAGTACATATTGCCGGACAATTTCCTGGATTATAGTAGTGTATCTAATTTCATTTATTTCATTTCATGACTTCAATCTTTGTACACTGACAAAAAAAAATCAAAGCTCGTGTAGGTGTCGTTGCCATTAAAGACAACAAACTATGGCGAACCACAAAGGCTTTATAACTAGTTCAGTCTTAGCTCCAAATGCTGTTCGCTACGGTGTAAGCTACGGCCGATCGTTTTTACGTCCCGCAGTGCTTCCAGCACATTTCACGTCCGCCTAATTACCGATTTGCTGTAACAATTCATTTGCTGTTTTTGTGGCCTCTTTGATGACAACTTCTTATACCGTGCAATTTTGTTATCTTCTTGAAGGTCTTTCCTTGTTAGAAAAAGCGTTATTTTCTTCTTGGAAACAGGAGTGATAACATTTTAGTACTATGACCAACACTTGCAGTATTGGTACAACCATTTTATTATTCGACTAAGCAGTAGGTTATTGAAGGCGGTAGAACTTTATGTAGTTCGACTTCGGCGGCACCACTGCCACACCTATTTCTGCCTTATAACAGTAGCGTCAAGCACTGCTGTGTTTGGGTCTGAAGAGTGTGGTTAGGGAGATATACTTATCAGAAGCGTTCTACCTCAGTCCTCAGGGGTAGCAACGCATGGTCAACCTCAGCTGGGACCTTGATCTTCTATAGGGTTGATACAGATGTCCATGGGCGGCAGTTGCCACTTACTGCCAAGTGCATGCTCGTTTGCTACTTCGAACATATAAAAAAGGTAAGACACATCTATTCTCAGAGTAAAGCCGTTGCAATTCTTAGTCCTCAAGAATTGTTATCGTATCTGTGATTGATTTCAAGTAGAACCCAGTTCATATGGAGTATATTTTTATAATGTTCATGGACAACAATTACCACTTACTACAAGGTGGACTCAAAGGTCATAGGTACGCTACTTTAATCTTATAAGAAAACTCTACATATCTATTATTTTAAATCTGTGTGATAATATTTAAAGTGTAAATTATCCACTTTGTCTCAAGGAAAAGTAATACATCGGTAATGGAGGTTAGAAGAATCTCTTGAGAATACTTCTATGATCCATCACGGCAAAGGTATAGCAAAGGTACCTAGTCCTAGTGGAATTCTAAGAGTGTACAATGTACGTGTTTTATTGTTTCTATTTTCTTTTCTTAAAGAAATTAATTGTTTTGGTTTTTGTACACCCAAGTCAGCTTCCGTGCATAATGATTTTTTTTTATATTAAGGGCGTAAATGAGCACAATATAATCCACCTGATGATAAGTGGCCACTGCCGCCCATGGACATTTCTAATCAACCAAGAGTAACAGAATCTTATTTGAGGTTGGTTACAGATGCGTTGCTACTCCTGAGGACTAAATTCGAACGCCTCGAATAAGTATGTCTCCCTTATCACACCCTTCAAGCCTGAACACAGCAGTGCTCAACACTGCCGTTATTAAGTAGATATTATCTTAGCTAGAGATAAATCGGAGTTGTTATACCTGAAACTTGATTAGGACTGTATTCAATCACTCCACATGTAGTTTTACACGTTGATATTGCCATGCCGCAACTGAGAGAGGCTTGGAGCGTACTTCACCACGCTGCTCCAATGCAGGTTGGTGGAGGAGATACGGGTTAGTGACCAACCCGTGTCGAATGTTTTGCAAACCGCTCATAAGGCCTCCGACAAGGTTTAACGACTGCTATCCAATGCTTAACGTGCCCTCGGAAGCACGGAAACGCGCATGAAATTTTGCCACTAGCGGTCACCCATCCATCTACCGACCGCGCCCGACGTCGCTTAACTTTGTAAATCAGTTAAGATCTTCGCAATTCGCCGGGCTATACGCGCGTTGACATTAGGTACATACAATTTATAATTACTGTTTAAAATATTAACCACCCGTCACACTGACACATTTAAATGTCTGTAGCTAGTTACTATGTAACTTGATGGCTCGACAGCCCCCAAAGATAGGGAGTTACTCTCTAAGGGAAACACTTCCTTACGAGACAACCAACTTACTTTACCACCGACAAAATACCCCCACATCCTTATGATAAGTAAGTAAAGGTCAATTTTGCTTGTAAAGGATTTCACAAGTGTAAAAGTAAGTCTTGTTTTCCGGCACGCAATCTTACGCCCAATGTCATTTTATCGTCATAATGTAGATTGAGTGCGAGAGAGAGGGTTGGAAAGAGACGGATGCTTGATGAAATTCATGAAGTTATATTTGCTCCATGTAAGGGTCTTTACGACTGAGAGATGCTACTATTTTTATAGTTATTAACCCCGTGCCAATAACGTGGATTCGCTTTATGGGTTAGTTAGGAGCTTACTGTTCGTATTTGGTATACCTAAGGGTGAGACTATAGTTTACTGGGGTACATAGGTATATGGTTACAAGGTAGAACCTTGCAACATCTCTTTGTTGTTTTGGTTCTAGTTTCGTAAGACTATCTGAGGCGTTCCAATTTAGTCCTCGTAGGAATATCTTAAAAACAGTAACAAAAACTTTTAGTGTAGACTCATACGTTATACTTTTTATGTTTTAAATGGTGATAGAACCAGTATAGTTCAGTCGGGGAGGTATGAAAGCTATACCTGTTTCTGGTATAGAGTTCTGCGTGCCGGTGGAAGGGTTTGGATTCCGACTCAATGCTATAGGAGATGATTGTCTCAGTCCTCTGCGGTGACAACGCATCAATGATCGGCTTCAGATAGAGCCCCTGTCCTATATGTTGATCAGGCGAGGTTACTGTGAAGTAAGATAAAAAGAATACATTCTGAAGACTGAAGAACCCTTCCCGTGCTATTCTGACATGTTTCAATCCCCGGCCAGGCAACCCAAGAAGTGTTTTTTTTCTATGATCGAAGTAACAAGCATACATTTCACGTGATGTAAAGTGGCCACTGGCATCCGTGGACATTTGTAATGAACTCTGTAAGGACAGAGTCTTACCTGATGTTGACACAAATGCAAAACTTAGTCCTCGGGAGTAGTCCCGAGGACTAAGTAGGAACGCCTGGATTAAGTATGACGAAGCTATTTGATTATTTTTTACTGATGTGCATACATTCAAATACTGTCATAAAATGTCTAGTTCACGTTATAATTTTTACAATATCTAAATATATCCCAAAAATACACGCCATCGTTTTATAACAAAATCATATGGAAAAAGGCCAAAAATATGTTTGGGAAGACATAATTTAAATCAGTTATGATTGCGTGTTTGCTCAGCCGTGGCGGTATATTTTGGCAATCGTAGGAATACATAATAATAATATTTTATCGGTTAGTTAGCTGTGACACCCGGCTTCACGCGACATTACACCGTCAAATGTATTGCGACGTAATCTGAACGTTATTACCTAGTGCTTCTCAACCTTTATAAAGTTAAATACGTTTTTTATCGCGTAATTCCAGACTCAGAATCTGCGAAAAATATAAATGCGCTTTTTAAAATTAATTAATAGTGAAGGTCTTTTTCAACAAGTTTTTATATAAATTCTCTGAAAAGAAGTGTGCGTTATCGTTAGGTTTAATTATGATACAATCTTTAATTAAATTAATTTTATATCTATCAGCAACTGTTTAATATTATTATTACACAGGGATAGTTGTATGATAAAAAGCTGCATTATCAAATTTTGTTCTAGTAGTAATACCAGTAATGGCAGACAAAGATCGTGTAACTGGACATTAAACTTTAATATCAACTGGAGAATTTCAGTAAATCTATTAACGTCGAAATTTTACACTTTGAGAACCGCTGTAGTTTCCAAAACCCGCGATTCGTTTTTAACGATTCGGTGTGACATAAAATTGAATATGGGCGCCGCGGGCGGTAGATTAGGGGGTGAAATATTGGGGAGGGCTGCTAGAGTGCGCTTGTGCGCTGTGATTGGGTCCTAAGTGCACTATGGTAATGAAGTGGTTATATGCATATTTTGGTGGAACTGTTTGGAATATGTTTGTGGAACTATTTTTTGGAACATACTAATGTCATGTCGTTTGGCTTGTAATAACAGTGTTTTGTAGCAATCCTGGTGACTGTTGGGACTTACTCCAAATAATTGTAGTTTACCCTGATACAAACGGAGATATACGATGAGGCTAAGATTGAAAGCTTCGTATTAGTCCCTGAAATACTATGCCCTTAACCTAGACTTCTCCTCTTCCACAGTTCGATTTGCACGTCCCTTTTTGCTACGGACGTGCAAGATGTGGAATGAACTTCCTCCTGAGGTTCAAAAAAGGTGCAAAAGGAGCTCTCCTTCAAAGCCGGCAAT